>SJYV01001120.1:1525888-1557738 GCA_006410875.1 Neotragus pygmaeus | reverse complement strand
TATTTGAAGTTGTAAACCTCAAGTTTTCAGACCAGATGCATGATCTTCGTTTTCTGAATGTCGAGCTTTAAGCCAGCTTTTTCACTCTCCTGTTTCACTTTCATCCAGAGGCTTTTTAGTTCCTCTTCACTTTCTATCATAAGTGTGGTGTCACTGGCATATCTGAGGTTATTGATATTTTTCCCAGCAATCTTGATTCCAACTTGTGTTTCTTCCAGTCCAGCATTTCTCATTATGTACTCTGCATATAAGTTAAATAAGCAGGGTGACAATATACAGCTTTGATGTACTCCTTTTCCTATTTGTAACCAGTCTGTTGTTCCGTGTCCAGTTCTAACTGTTGGTTCCTGACCTGCTTATAGGTTTCTCAAGAGGCAGGTCAGGTGGTCTGGTATTCCCATCTCTTCCAGAATTTTCCACAGTTTCTTGGGATCCACACAGTCAAAGGTTTTGGCATAGTCAATAAAGCAGAAATAGATATTTTTCTGGAACTTTCTGGCTTTTTCCATGATCCAGCAGATGTTGGTAATTTGATCTCTGGTTCCTCTGCCTTTCCTAAAACCTGCTTGAACATCTGGAAGTTCATGGTTCACGTACTGCTGTAGCCTAGCTTGGAGAATTTTGAACATTACTTTACTAGCATGTGAGATGAGTGCAATTGTACAGTAGTTTGAGCATTCTTTGGCATTGCTTTTATTACTCAGTCCTGACCAAACAAGCTGTGCCCCAAACTATGCCTGCCATGTAGCAGTCTCTGTACACCATAATCTGGACTATTTGTTCCCTGCCAGCCCCGGGGGAGAAGCCTGGGGGCAGCCCACTGCCATCTCAGATTCCTTGTTTCTTGTACTCACCAGCTCAGCTGCTAAGCAGCCTCACAGCTGGAACCTGGGTAATGACCCAGGTCACCACACCCTCCTCAGAGTTCTCAGGGCCTCTCTTCTCAAAGGCATGCATAATACCACTGCTATCACCAAAAAGAATATCTGGCCAAAGAAGGTGGCATGGAGAATCTAAATATAGTTATCAGACACGTGCAATTTCTCCATTGAATAGAGAATATAGCAACTGAAAATTTCTAAGCTCTTGGCATAGAATATATGATTGTGGGCTTCATTCATGAACCAATTCTTTTATATAATTCATGCTTATTTAAAAATATCCTTGTCACCTGACAGCCTACAGAAAGGTAGGTTGAGTAGAAAATTATTAATAGCATTAGCACTGCCTGCAAATTGCAGGTTTTAATAGCTCTAGTCACAGCCTCAGAAATAACCAGAGAAGATCATATTAAGGAACTGGAGCAACCCTAAAGACTGAACAGAAAGGGAGACATGGTTGCTGCTGCTGCTAAGTCGCTTCAATCGTGTCCGACTCTGTACAACCCCATAGATGGCAGCCCACCAGTCTCCACCGTCCCTGGGATTCTCCAAACAAGAACACTGGAGTGGGTTGCCATTTCCTTCTCTGGGAGACATGCAGTGCTTACCATTTACATGGGCTTCCTAGGTGGCGCTAGTGGTGAAGAATCAGCCTGCCAATTCAGGAGACATAAGAGACCAGGTTTGATCCCTGTGTCAGAAGATCCCCTGAAGGAAGAAATGGCAATCCACTCCAATATTCTTGCCTGGAGAATCCCATGGACAGAGGAGCCTGGTGGGCTACAGTCCATGGGGTCCAAGAGGCAGACATGATTAAGCAACTGAGCATGCATGCACCATTTCCACAACAGTCTACTGTTTGCAAAGGGCTTCCATGCACATTATCCACCGTGATGCTCACAGGCGATGTATGGAGGGCTTATTATCCCGAATCCAGAGGTGAAGAGACCCAGGTCTGTCGTGGTTCTCTTAACACCCCGACTGGTAAGTTCCAAAGCCAGGAGTTGAAGCTGAATGTGTTCGCTTCACTTTCAATGGCTTGGCAAACTTTTCCTATAAAAGGCCAGGCAGTACATATTTTTTAGGCTTTGAGGTCATGGGTCTTTTTTTGTAACAAACAGACAGGTCATCCTGTCTGTTTGTTACAATCCTACAGCATTGGTAGGTGGATTCTTCACCACTAGTGCCACCTGGGAAGCCCATGTAAATGGTAAGCACTGCCTTGTCTCCTTTTCTGTTCAGCCTTTAGGGTTGCTCCAGTTCCTTAATTTGATCTTCTCTGGTTATTTCTGTGACTGTGACTAGAGCTATGTCTGTTTAGAAAGAGACTCACAGCCTTGGAGAAGGAACTTATGGTTGGTGGGGAAGGCGGTTGGGACAGGATATTTAGGAAGTTTGGGATGGACGTGTACACTCTGCTATATTTAAAATGGATAACCAACAAGGACCTATTGTATAGCATAGGGAACTCTTCAATGTTAATGTGGCAACCTGGGCGGGAAGGGAAGCTTGGGGGAGAATGGGTACTTGTATATGAATGGTTGAGTCCCTTCCTTGTTCACCTGCAACTGTCACAATATTGTTTGTTAGTCAGCTATACTCCAACGCAAAATAAAAAGTTTAAAGAAAAATTATGTTGTTACATCTGCCAAAACTGCCAAAGACACTGTGTAAACAAATGGGTGTGACTGTGTGTCCGTTCAGCTCTATTTACAAAAACAGGCAGAGGGCTGCATTTGGCCCTGACTATATAGTTTGATAAGGACTTTGGACTTCCCAGGTGGCTCAGACTGTCTACAATGCGGGAGACCAGGGTTCGATCCCTGGGTCAGGAAGATCCCCTGGAGAAGGAAATGGCAATCCACTCCAGGACTATTGCCTGGAAAATCCCATTGACAAGGAGCCTGGTAGGCTACAGTCCATGGGGTCGCAAAGAGTCAGGCACGACTGAGCGACTTCACTTCACTTCACTTCACTTCCTTGTTGGCACAGAGGTAAAGGATCCACCTGCCAATGCAGGAGACATGGGTTCGATCCCTGAGTCAGGAAGACCCCCTGGAGGAGGAAGTGGCAACCCAATCCAGTATTTTTGCCCAGCAAATCCTATGAACAGAGACGCCTGGAGGGCTCCAGCCATGGGGTTGCAAAGAGTTGGACACAACTTAACAACTAAACAACAACAACAGTAGTTTGGTAGAGATTCCTGCCCTACCATCTTCAAGGAGCCACTCTTCTTTGTAGTCTCATGAATCAGCTCACAGTTGAACTGGCAGAGAAGTAGGAGTGATGCTGAAAAAACAGGAAGCAGAAAGGAAACTGCTGTGATAAGAGAGTCCCAAGAAATGACATTATTTACAAAAGAGTTTGCTCAGAGTCCTGTGTGTTTGAATGTCAGAGATGAGGTAGGAGAGACAACCTGATGTTCACTGCAATAGCCAATTTTCCCATCAACAGGTGCATAGAGAAGACATAGTGGGTCTTTGCCTGGCACACAGTGGAAGCCACTCTTAGTTGTCTGCACAACAGGTACTCTCTGTATCTTCCCAATTTTGTTTGGAACAATAGTTTCCCAGCCCTAGTGATAAATGGTGATGGGACCTAACTCTATGGTTTTACTCCCACTCCATTTGTCAAACACACGACTTCCCAGGATGCTTAAAGGGAGGAAGCTGCCATGTCTCCTAGCTCCAGACAATGCAACTTTGGAGTCTGCCAGAAGTGCTCAAGAAAGATTTGGTTTTCCTGATTAACAGGGTAGAAGATGCAGATAGTCCTATTCCTCCACGTAGCTTCCCATCTTGAACATAGCCATGAAGCCTGGGGTCTGGGGTTTTTGTTGTTCAATCACTAAGCTGTGTCGGACTCTTCGTGACCAAATGGACTGCAGCATGCCAGCCTCCTCTGTCCTCTACTATCTCCTGGCGTTTGTTCAGATTCATGTCTATTGAGCTGGTGATGTTATCCAACCATCTTATCCTTTACCTCCCCCTTCTCCTTTTGCCTTCAATCTTTCCCATCATCAGGGTCTTTTCCAATGAATCAGTTCTTTGCATCAGGTGGCCAAAGTATTGGAGCTTCACCTTCAGAATTGTGCGTGCTCTGTCACTCAGTCGTGTCCGACTCGTTGTGACCCTACGGACTGTAGCCTGCCAGACTTCTCTGTCCATAGGATTTCCCAGGCAAGAATACTGGAGTGGGTTCTCCAGGGGATTTTTCCTGACCCAGGGATCACACCTGGGCCTCCTGCATTGCAGGTGAATTCTTTACCGTCTGAGCCACCTCAGCATCAGTCCTTCCAATGAATACTCAGGGTTGATTTCCTTTAGGATTGACTAGTTTGGTCTCCTTGCTGTGCAAGGGACTCTCACGAGTCTCCTCCAGCTACAGTAACCGTCTGGTAGCCATACAGGAAAGAGCTATTGTATTAAAGGCAACAGAGCAATCAGAGCGGGAACAGAGGCAAGGTATTGCCTCACAACATCATGGACCCCTGCAACATCCTTGGACTGCCTCTCTTTGGACTCCTCCTATCGGGAAAGAATTAAAAACCTCTATGATGTCTGGTACTGTTACTCTTCTGCTGTTTGTTCTCAAAAAAAATTCCTCCTGTTTCTTACCTTTTCTCTGGATGTGCAAATTCATTTCGTTTTATCAAAGATAAAATTTATGTATTTCACCTAGAATAATGTCTGGCTCATAGTAGGCACTCTGTAAGTCACTCCTCTTCCTGATTCTGCCATTTCTTGTCCTTAAGACTCAGATCCTAATTCTCTTGTTCCTTCACAGTTTCAATTATCTGAGTCAATGCTTTAATAATGAACCACATTAAGTGAAAGTGAAAGTTGTTCATTGGTGTCTGACTCTTTGCAACCCCATGGACTATACAGTCCATGGTATTCTCCAGGCCAGAATACAGGAGTGCGTAGCTTTTTCCTTCTCCAAGGGATCTTCCCAAACCAGGAATAGAACCCAGGTCTCTCTAATTACAGGCAGATTCTTTACCAGTTGAGCCACAAGGGAAGCCCAATGAACTACACGAGGTTGCCTAGAATGCATGTTGAAATATCTCTTTTTTCTGAATATCTTTCCTTCTTTACTATATTATAAACTCTTGAGAGGGTGAAATCTATCAGAGTTTTTCCCCAACAATATTGTATTTGGTCAAATCTAAGATGTCATTTATAAAAAAAAAAAATGACAAAAAAAAATAATGACTAAAAAAAAAGTCTATATTGAATTTGCTACAATATTGCTTCTGTTTTATATTTTGTTATTTGTGTTTTTTTTTTCACTGTGAGGCATGTGGGATCATAGCTCCCCAACCAGGGATCAACTCTGTAACCCACATTGGAAGGCAAAGTCCTGACCTCTGGACCACCAAAGAAGTCCCTGTCACAGTTAAATGCACCATTATTTTATGAACCAGAAAGAAAAGAAAAATACTATGTCAATTTAATTATGCCATGTTGTAAAGTATAAATCATAGCCTAATTTCAGATATGTTGAAATATAGGAGGAAAATATGCCTTTCAGAATGGAGAGACTGAATGTATAAATGATGGCCAGACTATATAACAAAATAACCATAACTCACCACCTGTTGCAACCAATCCAGAAAATTGTACAGTCTGTCACTGTGTCTGTCAGCCCTAGACACTCAAGGTTTGAGCAGCAACTGACAGCTTCCCTGATTCTTGCCCCTGCTCCCAACTTAATACCAATCAGGAAACCTGTGACTGATCACAGAAGATGCCACACTCAGGTTAGCCTGCCTCCAGCATCCCCATGGCAACAACTTCCACTCAGGCACACCAGAAGCCTTCCCCTTTTGCCCACTGTATAGATATATACTCCTTTTCCTGCCTTTGGGTCTCTTCCAAATACCAGGGACGTCACTGGCTCCCTTACTGCAACAAGTTCAAAAGTCCCACTCAAGGAGTCTGTGTTATTTCCACAGAATCAATGATTTTCCATAGCAGTAGTTCTCATGGTAGTGTTCATTTGTTCAGCAAGCATTGATCTTCTGGATTATAGGAAGGGTGCACAATTTGGGGTGAGGTGATATTTAAAGAGAGGGCTTGAGAAGGGAACCACTGATTGTAATAGTTTAGCAGTGGGGTACTCAAGCCTAAATTGAAAGGACAGCTGTGAAGAGACAGAGGAACTGTCAGTTTTTTAAAAATGCACCACATGAGAGTTGTGAATTAAGTTTTATTTGGAGCAAAATGAAGAGTATAGCCCAGGAGATAACACCTCAGAGAGCTCTTAGAAACTGCTCCAAAGAGACAGGAGTGGGAGGAAGGTCGGGACAGACATGATTTTGGTGAAGAGGGAGTACGTGCAATCAAGATTTTTTTATTTTTTATTTTTTGCAGACAGTTTCTGCTAGTCATGGGGAGCAGATGTCACCATGAAGGAATTTAGTGCTTTCCTAGATATGAGGAGATACAAGAAGTGGGCTTATCAAAATGGCTCCTGAAAATATCGAACTATCTGAAGACCTGCCCTGCCACTATTTCCCTGATTACAGATGCCTCATTCCTGCACTCCACCCAGAACTCCTTTCAGGGGGTGTTGAAGGTCAACAGCCAAAACAGCATATGATTTAATCCTTGTAGAGACAGATGGCAAGTGCCAATTTTTAGTTGACAGAGCATGGATTTGGGTACAGTCTAAAGAAAAGAGATGACACATTTGAGATGGGAATCAAAGCAGAAGTAGAGGCTACCAAGCTATGGATGGGGGAGAAATCCAAGGAGACCCTGAGAAGTCGATACCGAGCAGGGCCCTCTGTGGCTCTGGGGCACAAAGCCTTTCTGTGTCCCCCAATTCTCTGATTACAGGAAAAAGCCTTCATTCAGTCTCCACAACCTTCCCCGAGTTCCATGGGTTCACGACTCAAACAGTTGCTAATTAGTGAAGGGAGGGAATGGGAAACCAAGGAAAAACAGACAAGAGGAACAATAGTGCAGCCTTGGACAAGGTCTTGGTTCCCCATCAAGAGATAAATGCAACAGTATCTTTGAGCTGTTTTGTAAATACTGAAACCCCCTCCAGGTGGGGGAAGTTAAGATTTATCCAAAGTAAGCTGCCCACAAGCATGTAGACCCCAGACCAGTTGAACCTGAAAGTCGATGATGCTGACTCCTTCTCACCTCACCACCCACCCATTGGAAAAATGTCCACGAGCAGACCATGCCCTCTTTGAACTTTTGCAATAATACTTCTCACTGTCCTCTCCAAGTTGGGACACATGGTTTTGAGGGCATGAGTCCGCTGTGACCCCATTTACCTGGCAAAACAATTAAGCTATTCTTTTTTTGTTCAGATGTTCAGTCGTGTCTTACTCTCTGCGACCCCATGGACTATAACCTGCCAGGCTCCTCTGTTCGTGGGATTCTCCAGGCAAGAACATTGGAATGGGTTGTCATTTCCTCCTCCAGGAGATGGAGTGATGCAGTGATTGAACCTGTCTCTTGCATTGGCAGGCAGATTCTTTACCACCAGCACCACCTTCACCCAAAATTCTGTCTTCAAGATTCAGTTCAGTGTCCAGGTACAAAGGCCAGATTCACCTTCAATGTGAAGCCCTGTTAAAGCTAGAGTCTCCGAGGAGATGGGTGTAACTCCTGGAGGTCAGGACAGGAAGCAGGTTCTGGAGAGGAAAGCTGAAGTACATGATGCTAAAAAAACATCTTGTCACCATGAGGAGGGAGGGGAACATGTATAGTGTGTGACACTGTCACATGTGTGTTCTTTAAAGAGAAAAAGATGAGACACAGGGCCACCAATGGATATGGCTGAATGTGACTCCCCCTAGAAGGCATCATTGCTACTAGGCTGCATTTGGTTAACCTGTGTTCTACTGGGATGTCTCAGATAGCCTAGTGGTAAAGAATTGGCCGGCAATGCAGGAGATGCAGGAGCCACAGGTTCAATACCTGGGGTGGGAAGATCACCTGGAGAAGGAAATGGCAACTCACTCCAGTATTCTTGCCTGGGAAATCCCATGGACAGAGGAGCCTGGCAGGCTACAGTCCATGGGGTAACAAACAGTATGGACCTCACTGATGAGGTATCACTGAATTAAATTTAATACAATCATGTAATGAGCTCATCCTGAGGGCTGGAACCACAGAATAGAAGTCTTTTGTCAGGTCTTTCTTCCTAGAAGTCCTCTCATTTGGAATTATTAATGTTTGGAAAATGATTGGGCTTGCCCCCTCCCAAGGAGGGAAGCTCTTGGTCACAAGAGAGCAGAAGACTGAAGAATTCATTCATTGAGTCCATGCCATTGAATTCACCTCTTTGAAAACCTCAGGGGGCTGAGTATAATTAAACAACATTAATTAAAATACTAAAGAATAGAAAAGGGCAAACGGCAGGAGGGACAATGGAACAACATCAAAGAGATGGAAAATAACAAAAATAGCAGCAATCACTATGTATTAAAGCCCAGGAGGTTGACAGCTCAGCTGGAGCACCTTCAGAGAAAAGTTTCATGGACAACAGCCCTGAGTGTGAGAGGAAACATGGCGGCAGGAGAGAAGGAACCCAGGGGTGCACCTAGGGGCTCCTTTTCCTTTCCACAGATACCCAAGAGGCTCAGACTTGTGCAGATCATATTTAGACACTGAAACAGGATTGTCTTAGAAGTTTCTATGAACACAGATGCACCTCTGTCTTTGTGGTTTAATATGTCACTGCAGTCTCAGTGTTTTAGGTTGTATTTCAAAAGAAGAATTCTAGCATCTTGCTAAATTACAGAATGATTCTCACACATGAATTTCTTCAGCTCAACCTCTGTTAGATATAAAAATAGGGCAGCTAAATCCACCATCAGTAGTGGTGTGGTTCCAGCTCAAGGTGTGCATAGTTGCTCAGCTGAGCATGACTCTGCAACACGATGGACAGCAGTCTGCCAGTCTTCTCTATCCATGAGATTCTCCAGGCAAGAATACTGGAATGGGTTGCCATCTCCTCCTCTGGGGGATCTTCCTGACCCAGGGATCGAACCTGCATCTCTTGCATCTCCTATATTGGCAGCCAGATTCTTTGGCACTGAGACACCTGGGAAGTCCCTTCTATTTTCTCAAAGGTGGCCTATTTGTAAAGATGTTTGTGGTCAAGGTACTTTCATTTCTGGATATGTTCTCCCTACCATCTGAGAATAAAAATCGATCTTTTAAAATCAGACCTTAGAAACTAATTTTGTTATGAGTAAGATGAAAAAACAACAACAAACAAAAGGAAATGCTTCTAGTATTTACATTTTAAATGAGTTTCTTCCTCTAGAAGACTGCTTGGTGGAGATATTTTAAAATGTTTTTTAAAAATAACTTTTACAGTGTTTTTTTCCAATTGCTAAGTTGAGACCGGTTCACACTTCTGATTCTGCTCATTGGATGGGAGAAAGGGGAATAGAAATGGTGGCTAATTGCAGAAGAGCCACTTCCGAGAAGCCACAGTGGGCGGACTAGGGAGCAGAGAGGGGAAGCAGATGCCTCTGATTTATGCTGAAGGGGAGATTTGCTCCTTCTTCTTCTCTGGCTGTGCCTTTGATTTGTGTCATTTTCACCCCCAACCAGGATGTGTTTTCATACTTATTTTGTGTTTAGAAAAGGACATATTCAAAGGAATGAAGCTGCTCTTGACATTAATAAAACTGGTGAAGATTTTAAAAAGAGAAATGTAGGTACATCAGACATCACTTTGCCAACAAAGTCTGTATAGTCAGAGCTATGGTTTTTCCAGTAGTCATGTATGGATGTGAGAGGTAGACCATAAAAAAGGCTGAGCACCAAAGAATTGATACTTTTGAACTGTGGTGCTGGAGAAGACTCTTGAGAGTCCCTTGGACAGTAAGGAGATCAAACCATTCAACCCTAAAGTACATCAACCCTGAATATTCATTTGGAGGGACTGATGCTGAAACTGAAACTCCAATACTTTGGCCACCTGATGCAAAAAGCCAACTCATTGTAAAAGACCCTGATGCTGGGAAACACAGGGCAGGAGAAGACAGCAGCAGAAGATAAGATGGTTAGATGGCATCACCAACTCAATGGACATGAGTTTGAGCAAACTCGGGAGTTAGTGGAGGACAGAGGAGCCTGGAGGACTATAGTCCATGAGGTCACAAAGAGTTAGACCTAGTGACTGAACAACAATAACAGACTAATGGTTTCAACTCCAGTGACTTCTTGCATCACTAAACCATATCTGTTTCCTGAGCTCCAAATGCTGACTCAACTTCTTCTGGAGGGTCTCAGAGTTAGCATGACATGGATCAAACTCAGCTTGTGCCAGACTCACAGTCACCAAATGTCTCCAAGGATCTCACCTTTTTTCAGTGGTTGTGACCACTAATGTAGCTCAGGAACTGGGGAATCTCCTTCCTCTTTAGTCAATTCACTCAAGTAAGAGGTCAAAGTGACTCTACCTCTGAAAGCTCTCTCAGGGACATCCTTGTCCTTCACTACTGGTCCTGCTAAGCTTGGGCATCCAGATCTCTCACCTGAAAGACTGCAATAGCCCAACTAGTCTCTGCAGTAGGTGGTGTTTACCAGGGTAGCTGCATCAAGGTCTTCCACCCCACATCCTCACATGCATGCAAACAACACAGTCTTGACTCTCCTGCATGAGGGCGGGTACAAGAGGAACTTACTCTCTGCCCCCTAAATCTTAGCTGGCATTGTGACTTGTCTCAATCAATGGATGCAGCAAAAGTCACTCCCTCCACTGGGCTTCAGGGATCCACCTTTCTGCCCTTTGCCACTTGGAATGCTCCCTCAGGAAGGCATTCTTCTGAAATCACTGTCTTCTGCAGAATTCTGAACTAGCACCTCCGGAGAGAGAAGGGCCACATAGAGNCAGGTGTTTTATGTCTGTTAGAAAGTTACTAATCAGATAATAGAGGCACCTCAAGGCTGATGGGGTTTCATCAAGCTCCTCTCCCACAACATGCATTTTTGAGATAGGATGGCATGAGGTGTGTCATCCCCCAGCCATAAAACAATTGATATGAGTACTGGTTTGTTGATTTGCATCAGCCAAAACTTAGTCTTAGGTGGAACCATTTTGAAGAAAGGCAAATTCTATAGCAAATACATAGTTTCATTAACATAGCTTAAGAAAAACATTTCCATAAAAAATGGATTGGTTAGCTCAAGGTTTGAGAAAAGTTAAGTTCAGGTGGAACCAGGTGTCATCATGGCAAACAGAATTTTAAGAGAAAAAAAAATCTGAGAGTTGTTGTCTGTTGCCTCCTGCCACTTAGGAGAGAGAAAAATTTATGACACTTGCAGCCTATTTCCTCTTTTTGGAGACCCCCTAGCCTTCCTGCCTGTTACCCTCTCAGTAGTTTGAAAACACTAGTAATATTGATGTTTATCATGAGACTGATCAAAGAAAGCAGAAGAAACAATTGGTTGTAGGAATGAGAAAAGGAATATTGATATTATTATAATCTATTATAATTAATATCATAGCTATTAAAAAATTGTCAGAAGATATTTTGTTGATAAATTTCTTTCCAGCATTTGAAATTATAGATTAATCTCATTCTTCAGCACAAATGTAAAAATTTAAAATCACAATATTGGAAAACAATTCAGTAAACTAGAAAAAGGATATATCGTGGCCATGTTAAGTTTAAACTTGATATTTTAATATTTAAAAAATCAGACTACTCCTAGGTATATACCAGAGAGAATGGAAGATACAGGTTCACATAAAAACCATATGTTCTTCAATGGATGAGTGAGAAAGAAAAATTGTTTGGATTAGTCAGATAGAAGCAAAGGTAGATTGGTAGTTGCTGATGGCTGGGAATGTTGGGAGAAACGGGGAGTGGCTACAAATGGGTTCTAGAGTTTTTTTGGCGTGATGAAAGTATTCTGGAATAGGTATTGTGATTGTTGTACAGACTGAAAACTAATGAGTCCTGTGCCTTAAAAGAGTGGATTCAAAAGTCACAGCAAACTTCACAATAATTAGTGATGTATAGAATATCTTTTTGTAACAAGATAAAGGACCTTACCTTTTTAAAAAATATTTATTTTTAATTGAAGGATAATTGTTTCATAGTATTGTGTTGGTTTCTGCCAAACATCAACATGAATCAGCTATCGGTATACATATATTCCCTCCCTTCAACCTCTCAAGCCATCCCAGCCGTTTAGGTTGTTACAGGGTCCCAATTTGAGTTCCCTGAGTCATACAGCAAATTCAAAGGGCTTACTTTTTTTTTTTCCTTTTGAATAAAGGCAAAAGATTTAGTCAAAACTGAAGAGAAACGGGAGGATTGCCCTCATTATTTCTGAACCATTGAAATAAAGAATGAAAAAGAAAAGGATTGGAAAGGGAGGAAAAAACCTATCATCTCTGGCAATGATATAAAATAATCTATAGATAATGAAATTAGCTAGAAAGCTTTAAATGATGTAGCTAGTTCACTTAACAGGTAATATTTCTATAATCAACAGAGAAAATGGGGGAAAAATGTAGCTTCAAAAAATGTCAAATGCCTGTGAAATCTAATGATATGCACAATAAGACTTCTGTCTATGCAAATGAAAAATATAAAATCTTACAATAAAATGTAAAAATTGAGTGAAGAAACATTAATAAGCAGAACTGCCATTTATAGTAATACAAAAGCATGAAACCCCTATGTCTAAATCTGACAAAATATGTATAAGATTTGTATGTCAAAAATTACGCAACATGAAGATAAATATCAAAGATGATCCATAAAGGAGGTGAGATACTCAGAGGTATTTATGAGTTGGAAGACTCATAAATGTTATTGATATATCATTGATATTGTTATTGATATGGCACTTCTCCCCAAATTGATATATAGGTTTGAACATACAAGTTTGTTTAAAATCCTAGCAAGATTTTTTGGTGTCAGTTGATTCTAAACTTGATTCTGAAATTTTTATAGTAAAGTATAGGTGTGAACATAGTCCAAACAGTTTTGAAAACTAACAGCATTCGAAGACTCACACTCCATGATTTCAAGAAATTACCCTAAAGTTACAGTAATCAAGACTGTGGAATTGGCAAAAGCAGATAGATCAATTACATAATATCAAATCTAGAAATAAACACACAGATACAATTGGTTTTGGACAGATGTTCCAAGACAATTCAATACAGTGTACATTATACTGTATATTTAAAAAATAGCCAAAAGTGGATAATAGCTATAGATGTGAAAGCTGAAACCACAACTTCAAAAGAAAATACTGGTGGCAAATCTTAGCCACCTTGGATTAAGGAAAAATTTCTTATATAGGACAAAATAAGCATGAGTCTAAAAGAAAAACATGGTTCTTCAGAAGAAAGCAAAATGGAAGACCAAGGCATAATTTAGGAGGAAATATTTATTTAAAACCTCTACTTGAAAAAGGACTTGTATACAGAATGTATAAAGAATTCTCAGAAGTTGTTAAGAAGAAAACAAGTAACCCAATGAAAATAGCAATTAAAACAACAGAAAATGAAAAAGTTGTGGAAATGGATGGTGTTGATGGCCATAGCACATTGTGATTACTCAATGGCAGTGAATTGTATACTTGAAAAAGGCTTGTTGTTCAGTCGCTCAGTTGTGTTCGACTCTTTGTGACCCCATGGACTGCAGCACACCAGGCTTCCCTGTCCTTCAGGGTTAGTATGATAACCCTAAAAAAGATGAGCATGGTAAATACTATCTACCACATGCACACTATTTTACTACAGTAAAAAACTGACATAGAATGGTATACACATTTTGTATCTATGGTAGTTGTTTTGCTATTAAATTTTACTGGAATTATGTGAGATGTAATCATTGTGGAGACTGAGGCAAAGATAACTTCTTGTGAATTTGTAATTATTTCAAAATAATAAAAAATGAGCAAAAGATTTGAACAGATGCTTCATAAGGGAAGAAACATGGATGGCAATAAGCAAACAAAAATGTGCTCATCATCATTGGTCATTGGGGAAATGTAAATTTACAGTGAGTGTGTGCATGGTAAGTAGGCTACCTCCATTCATCCACTAAAATAGCTTTGAAACTGACAGTTCCAAGTGTTAGTGAAGGTGACGGTGTAATTCAAACTTATTCCTGGTGTGAAAGCATACATAGAGATGCTATGCAGTCTTAAAATCTCATCCCTGGGTTTTTACTGAAAGGAAATGAAAACACGTCCATACTAAGACCTGCCTGTGATGTTTATAGTGGCTTTACTTAGAACCTCCACTGAATTTTAAATTGGATGTTTGAAACAATATTGAATTAATCCATTAACTGCTCCTTTTCTGTTTTTTTTATTCCTCCTTCTCTTCTCCCTTTTCCTTTTGTCTTTATTTCTTCCCTCTCATCCCTCGAGTTTTCATTTAGAGTCGCAGATTCCTTCCTGGAAAACATTTAGATAAGCAAAATATGTTTGATGCAAAATACAATTAAAGATGTTGTCATCTGATGGGATTCTGGCTATTTCTCTAGAAACCTCACAGACTGGTATTGTCTTATTGATAACACAGTGTTCTGAGTCTAGCCCACAGCTTCATAGGCTCAGAAGCCTGACTTGACAGGATGATAATCAAATCCATCCTTAGGGTCAGACTCGAGATAGACCAAAACGGAAAGACTGAAGGATAGTCAGAATGCAAATTTATAAATATACTAAAAACATAACATTTAAACGGATTTGTAATGTTTTATTTGACAGATGGGAAGGGAACTTGGTGAACATGGGAATGAGAACAAGCATAATTGATGCAAATTGAATGTTTGAGATCTATCTGGCTGGTAAGATTCATAGTTGGGCCACAGCAGTCTGTCATAGCATGGAGAGCAGAAGTTTCTTTTTCCTTGGACACACAGCATATACTTAGCTGTGAGGCTGTCCCTTCATTGTTTAATTTACTTACTAATTTATCTTCTGATGAATTCCTTCTGTCTTCTGATGAGAGTTAAAACCTTACATTTTACATTGACCTACAGAACTGGCATCAGATGCTCAAAATGTAGCTCAGCATCTACCAAACAAAAATTCTTTTGGAATCAAAGGTATGGATTTTTAAAAAAATTCCTTAGTTAATATTCTTATACAGTTCTTTTAAATAACTTCCATTTTTATCAAGGCTAGCTAATTAAAATTCATCAGATGAATGTTTGTAAACTATTTCTACAATTTCTTGATAAAATAATTATCAGCTTTTGATAATGAAAGTGTTTTTCACACTGGACTTTTGGGCAGTGCAGAATTTGGATCATTGTTGCTTCTTTTCCTGTAAGTCTGCCTTATTTGTGTTTTTGATAGAGGACTAACATCAATTTAAACTGAACACAAAGCATACATTTCAGATTATTGTTTTAAGCTGAAAATAAATGAATTCATTGAATTTTCCTCATAGTTTGAGGTGAAGCTCTGTAGGTCCACAATGGGGGATAAGATCTTCCTGTAAAAATTTTAATATTCCATAGTAAGATTAGCACCTGACTCTGTAGTCTTCTCTATCTAATGTCGTGTAGTTTTTACAGTCCGTGTATCTAGGGTAGATCACTGCAACAGTTTGGCCCTGGCTGCTGATACGGGCATTCCTTTTTGTTGCCGGACGTAACACCTTACCATGTAGGATGTCTGCCTGCAACTTCATTCATTGTCTTCTGCCTGCTTTTGAATATACTCAGCTTCTCATCCTCTTCTGCATGGCGTAGTTTGTGTTTTAATTATTTTCATAATACTTCTAAAATGGTAGGCCAGTCTCTTTACGTATCATATATAAAAATGTGTGTTTTAAATTATTAATTACTGAATTGTACACTTAAAATATCTTGCCACAACTTGTATTGTTTTTTTGGGGGGAAAAAAGGCATATTCTGAACTTAAGATTAATTTCAATATATTTTAGTTCTTTGTAATTTCTCATCACTTTCTCCTGGAATATCCTTTTCTATTATATATCTGGCTATTCAGCCTTCAGGATTTTTGCTGTGATTCATCTTCCCCATAAACTTTCGGTTAGCATTCTAGCTTTCCTTAACATCACTCACTAAATTTTAATGGTCTTTTCAGTGAGATATTTGATATCTAGCATCAATGCTTTATGTGTAGGCTTTTAACCCAGTATTATTTGGTTGCTGACTGATGATGGAGATCCTAAGAACAATTCCATCATACATTGTTTCCTATTATAATCTTAGTTGCTTTGAAGGTGAAAGTTTTAGGAATGATTTTTGAGGCAGAGTGTTCCTAAATCTGCTTAGATTGAGCCTCAGGTTTTTGTAGAGTTTGCAGTTTTTGGAGTGTTGTATCCTGTGATGAATGTGACAACATGAATTTGGGGTAGGTGGGATGGAGGTGGCACCGAGAACACTGTGTACTGACCAGCTTCAAAACTAGCCCACTTTGTGAACTTTTTTTAAAAATATAAATTTATTTATTTTAATTGGATGCTAATTACTTTACGATATTGCATTGTTTTTGCCATACATTGATATGAATCTGCCACGGGTGAACATGTGTTTCCCATCCTGAATCCCCCTCCCATCTCCGTCCCAATACCATCCCTCTAGGTCATCCCAGTGAACTTTTAAAATATGCATGTACTGGAACAAAAATCTGGCAGGAAATACATTAGAAGGTTGGAGATTTATGTGTTAGTACTTAAGAAAGGCACTTAGTACTTAAGAAACCATGATGATAGTGAAGTGTAGGTGGATGGCTTGCCTTGGATCCCTTTAACTTCATGTAAAGCATGCTCTAGAGATCTAAGTTCTGGTACTGATTTCCACTTAGGACTAATTGTACCTTGTATTTTTTAACTTAAGCTATTACATCTTTCTGCTTTTGTTTATGAAAATATTTTAATTCAAAGAGATATTTTGGGGACACAAATTGATACTTGCTTTGTGACATTTCTGGAGAAATTATGGAAACCATTTAAAGATAGGATAAATTAGCCAAAGCAGTGGATCAGATTATCATTTCAAATATTAAAACATTCCTCTATCAAGTTTTACTATTTTACAAGGGTGCATGCAATCGAGAGGGACAGAAGAGTAGGGAGTGCTTTCCTGTAATGCATGTGCCCCATGATCCACAGTATTGGTGTGATGTGTGTGGGTTTCTCTCACACCAGGGAATGTGTTCATATTTGAAACATCTCCCTTTTTATCGCCACAAAATAGCATTTTGGGGGTAATATTTTATAAGAAATCATATTCCATAAATCGATAGATTCTACTTTTGTTTGCCATAATCAGTCTTGAATTAGGGACATCCTGTTGAAAACCTTCCACAGAGAAGGCCTCTTTTCTTAGGTTTACAGAATCAGTTTAGTTAATAGGTTACTGACATGATTCCAAGGTAGTTAGATCTGTTCATCTGCCCTTTTTTTCCAGGGGTGTGCCTTTCCTCTTCCCACACACAAACCTCACTGCAGGTCAGATGCTCAATTATTTCTTGTATTGAAGGAACTGAAAACATTCACACTCCCGCTTCCTGATGGTGGTTATAGTCAATATCTTGGTTTGTTTCATTTTAAAATTGTTTTATCTGGATATGTGTTTGCACATACGTTTTAAAATAATGGGAATGAAAAAAAAATGGGAATGGACACAGGATCACTAAGCACTAATACCAGCATATCTGAATTCATATACTTTTCTTCAAAGTACTTGTTTTCTATATAGAAGATTATTCTGTAAGAACTGTGTGAACACATTTTCTGTACCTACTTATCAGGGGTATAGCAACAGACTTTATATAAACAGGAATAATGCTCAGCTTTGCTAGAGACCTGTTAGGAAATGATACAGTGGAGCTAATAAACATGTCTCTACATCTGATAATCTGCCTGATATGAGAGCCCAAAGCAGAGCTGCCTTATATTGAATTGTATTCTTTTTTAAATAATGTATCATAAGGATCTCCTTGTTGAATATATTTATTTTGCTGTGCCATACTTTCTTAAGGCAGTGGGTATTATCCAAAAGCAACTTGAGACATGGTTTGTGTGTGTGTGTTTAGTACTTAGCCAAGCTGCATTTGAAAACATGACTGATTTTCTTGAGATAGGTTAAGAACCTCATATTTCTTGGATTGTAAACTATATTGCTAATGAGATACATGATATATCTTGTGCTGTACACAATGGAGAATCATTTGGAATCAGACCTTATTTGACTTTGTGGTGTAAACTGTGATTGTCAACAGGGGCCTGGAAGAATTCTGTGGAAGAGTGGACAGCGGAAGACTGGACTGAAGATGTAAGTGTTCAGCATCAGATGTGACTATCTTTCTTTTGGATTCTGGTGGAAACACATGTACTTTTGAGGAAAGCTCGAGATATCTTATGACTATTCTAAGCTCCCTTTCAGACTTCTATGTTTTGTTTTTTTTTTAAGCAGATGATTCTCAGAAAGATGTTGGTATTTCCAGATTTTTGAGAAACTTGGTTTTAAAGCATCTATTTAAAGATAACCAGGCATTAAATAGGAGCAGCGTCATTTTTTCACTATCTTTGTTTTATTTGGCCCAATAACCAGCTGATGCTATTACCCTGGCCTGTGAATGATTATTTACTCTTTATAACCTTTTTATTGAAGGAGAGAGTCTATGTTTTAGGTTTACAGTTGAAATTAACCTCAATAAATCATTCTGGTTCTAGGGCCAAGCAATTCCCCTTTCAACTAGACTGGCTCTTTTTGGATTCATTTATTCCACAGACATTTTCGAGTATACAGTACTAGCTTCTTGGTATTAGTAGTATTGATCTTTAAGTTCTGTGTTCAGCATAAGATACTCTTAACTATTTTTCTGTTTCACTCTTAAGGTCCACAACAGAAGTATGTACATGTTAGAGAATACAGCTGACTCTGGGTGGGAGAGAATAAAAGGTTTATAAGTACTGACCTTCAAAATTGCATAACATGACCCAGAGTTTGGGATTTTATTTTTCTTTTTGAGATTATCCTCCCTCCCCTCATTTGTACTTACAGTTTTTAAAAAAAGAAAACTGCACTTGAGCTTTCTTTTATCACTATTTGGTCTGACTTATTAGGGAGTAAGCTGGATAGGGTGTAAGAAGGGAGAAGTATATACTGCTTTGGAACTTCAGAGACTTAGGGTTTTTTATTTACTTATCCCACATACTAACCATAAGATCTTGGGGTATGATGTCACCAGGTTTTCTGTTACCTGTAATCTGAGGAGAGTGGATGAGATGGGTGGGTAATAGAGTCAGTGGAGGGATGCTAAGAGGAAGTCAGAGTGAGTAACCTGTGGGCACCATACCTTATTTCAAACAGATCTGTCCTAGTTTTACATGTTTCGTGTTACTAGAGTTTTTGCTAAGAGTTTGTTGGGAGGAAAAAAAGGCTTCCAGAGCTAAAAGCTTTGGGGCAGCAGGCAGGATAGAAAGCCAGCCAGCTATCAGAGGGTGGATGACTTGTATTCATATTCTAGCTGGGTTGACCTGTTGACCTTAGATGAGGCATCTTTACTTACCTTTCTGAGCCTATTTTTCATCCCTAAAATGATTATCATAATAACCATCCTGCCTAACTGATGGGGTTTTTCTGTGCTTTAGGTGAGGTCTTAAGATGTAAGTTGCCTAATAAGCAGTTCAAATGCACACACATATAGGTAGTAATACTTTGCTGTGTAGGCTGTATTGTATCACAATAGAGTTACTAAAAAGAATTAAAGTAGGGAATTTAGACATCTTTTTAAAAAATTTTCCCCCAAACTTTAAACTTTTTATTTTCTATTGGGGTATATAGCCAATTAACAGTATTGTGGTTGTTTCAGGTGAACAGTGAAGAGACTTGGCCATACATATACATATATCCATTCTCTTCCAAACCCCCTTTCCATCCAGGCTAGGACGTATCATTGATCAGAGTTCCATGTGCTATACAATAGTGGACATCTTCTTTTCCAGGAAATACCAAAATTACTTAAAAGTTTCTGACATTTACAAAGTAATAGTGATTGAATGGTGAGTAATCTAAAATGCAGATCCCGAGTTCCTTCTAGAGCTTAGGAGGAGAAAACAATGCAAGTTTTCTGTTCTCTAGCAGATAAAATAGGATTTCAGTGATAAATGTATAATAGTTCTTATTTACCTTGAACTTAATATTTTATTTTTTAAGGCTTTAGATCTTCTGTTACTACTTTTAATAGAATTACTCCTTCATTACTTCTCTCTTTGTCTTAATTTAATTCATAAGATTCTTTAGCAAAAATAGATTCCGTGGATTTCTTAAGATACTATCTTGAAATGGAGTGCAGTGCATAGTATAAGCCTTTCTTGTTGAAACAGTATAAGGAATTTAGCACTTTTTGTTTTTATGGAAAGTGAACACCTAACTGCCTACTCTGCCCCTGCCTTAATATTAATGTCTGAGGAAGTCTGATTTTAAGTCTGAGGCACTTAGTTTTCAACATTGTCATTAGATCAATAGTATTAACGTTTATAATACCGTGCTACATTTTGAAAATATAAGTCTGCGTTTCAGCAGTGTCAGTTGAGGTTTCAAGAATGTATTCTGTGTGCCTTAAAACAATATGCATGAATCTCAAAATGATTATGTTCAGTGAAAAAAAAATCACAATAAAGATTATATGTTAAAAAATTACACTTAAAATTCTGGAAAATACAGCTTAAGCTATAATGACAGAAAACACACCTATGGTTGTCTGGGGACAAAAGTGAGTACTCAAGGAATTGATTACACAGGGACAGGAGCGAACTTTCGGGGTGATAGATATTGTCTTGATTTTGTGATGGAGTATATATATGACATACCTTATTCAGTTATTCAGTTAGAATATTCAGTTTATTATTTGTGTTATACCTCAATAATATTTTGATAAAAGCAGTAAGGAAATCTATGACTAGTAAATCTATTACTAATAAAGAAAATACTGAAGCCACCTGTCTTTAGGAAAAGAGAAAGTCAGTAATTTACCTTTTCAAACTTTTCCTACTCCTTTTTGGTGTTTATAGTAACATTAGTGGTAGTTTTTATAGGGGTTCTTATTTAGTATAATGTGAAGTAGAATAGTGAGACTGGGACTTAAACTATGATCTGACTTCATTCACTTCACTTTCTTGTTTCCCTGACATGGAATCCTTATTGTGGAATTATCCATCTAAGATTATCTTCACCTTAAGAAAATTACATGGCCATGATCACTTGTTTATTTCTTTTCCTTTAGACTGCCTTTTGGGTGAACTAGAAGAAGAGTACTGATGACTAAAACTTTTCAGGAATTTGTTACATTNGATAGATATTGTCTTGATTTTGTGATGGAGTATATATATGACATACCTTATTCAGTTATTCAGTTAGAATATTCAGTTTATTATTTGTGTTATACCTCAATAATATTTTGATAAAAGCAGTAAGGAAATCTATGACTAGTAAATCTATTACTAATAAAGAAAATACTGAAGCCACCTATCTTTAGGAAAAGAGAAAGTCAGTAATTTACCTTTTCAAACTTTTCCTACTCCTTTTTGGTGTTTATAGTAACATTAGTGGTAGTTTTTATAGGGGTTCTTATTTAGTATAATGTGAAGTAGAATAGTGAGACTGGGACTTAAACTATGATCTGACTTCATTCACTTCACTTTCTTGTTTCCCTGACATGGAATCCTTATTGTGGAATTATCCATCTAAGATTATCTTCACCTTAAGAAAATTACATGGCCATGATCACTTGTTTATTTCTTTTCCTTTAGACTGCCTTTTGGGTGAACTAGAAGAAGAGTACTGATGACTAAAACTTTTCAGGAATTTGTTACATTGTTTGGTTTTATATTATATAAAATAAGATTAAAATATTTTTAATCCTTTTGTTACAGCTTTCTGAAACAAAAGTCTTCACTTCCTCATCTGTTCCAGCAGAGAATCATGTCACACCTGGGCAAAGGTAAACGCTTTTCCCCACCTTTTTAAATTCAGAGCAGAATTAAAATTTCTTGCTGTAGGAGAGTGGTTTTCTTCTTCAGATCTCTTTATTTTTTACCCTTTTCTTGAATCTCTGTTTTTCTCTTTTCTATCTTAAGACTTTTGTTTTATCCTTTATCTGGTAAGCTGACAGAGCCTCCATCATTTCCTAATCTGTTGTGTCTGCTGATGAATTAAAATAGCAGTTATGGGCTTCCCAGGTGGCTCAGATGATAAAGAATTGCCTGCCACTGCAGGAGACGTGAGTTTGACCCCCGCGTTGGGAAGATCCCCTGAATTAGGAGGTGGCAACCCACTCCAGTATTCTTGCCTGGAAAATTCCATGGACAGAGGAGCCTAGCGGGCTACAGTCCAGGGGGGTTGCAGAGAGTCAGCGTGACTGAGCACGTGGTCACACACATGGCAGCAATAATGTTAAATCTAACAATTTGTTTTTTACTTTTGTAAACATTTTTTTGACAGATAAATGTAATAGAAATCTCTTTTGCTTTCTTTATATAATGCCGTTTATTTAGATCTTAGGATAGTACACGGAGAAGGCAATGGCACCCCACTCCAGTACTCTTGCCTGGAAAATCCCATGGACGGAGGAGCCTGGTAGGCTGCAGTCCATGGGGTCGCTATGAGTCAGACACGACTGAGTGACTTCACTTTCACTTTTCACTTTCATGCATTGGAGAAGGAAATGGCAACCCACTCCAATGTTCTTGCCTGGAGAATCTCAGGGACGAGGGAGCCTGGTGGGCTGCCGTCTATGGGGTCACATAGAGTTGGACACAACTGAAGTGACTTTAGCGGGATAGTACAAAGTTCTCATTTTATATGGGTTCTAATAGTTTTAATCTACTAATTTCATAGATTATAGACAAGGAAGATCTTTTGGGATGATAAAAACATTGTTAGAATGTGTGCAGAATTGAATTATTGAAAAGTATTTATATACATTCTCGGGTTTACAATAACTCTAAAAACCTTTGATTATGGTTTCAAAAAGTAGTGATCTAGAAGGATGAGAGCATTGATATATATGATACCTGAGCATTGAAGGCAGTTTTGAACCTAACATGCTCAGTCTCTTGCGAAATGAGGTGGTGATAAGACTTCATTACAGGGAAATAAAAATCAAAGGTTATGTCTTGCAATATATTATTTTGTGACTTGCCCAGAATTTTTCCTTAAATGGATGTATCTTCTTCGTTGTATTTAGTATTTGATGAATTGCATAGCATCATTTTCATTTAAAAAATAAGTGGACCTTTTAAGGCTTATTTTTCCAACGGTAGTGCTGCAGTGTTCTTCATATATATACATTTTATCAGTTGTTTGGAATAGAACTTCTGGTTTTTGTAGTTATGGAACTTTTGAGATGGGTCATATGTAATATAACTACCATGAATTTGTATCCCTGGAATTAGGTTATCATAAGCTGGAACATTCCGGGGGTCCATAATACTAGATCCCATAACTGTTTCTCAGTTATGGAGACATGAGAGTGGGTAGTGCGTAAGGAGAAGAACTCAAGCTTAGGAACTTGGCTGTATGTCACGAGTGAGTTTTGAATTATTTGACCTTCCAGAATCTGCCTCATTGGCAAGGTGAGTTTCCGTTAGGAGAACTGCTTAGGAACTGCCGTTTAAAAGGATTTAATGGAGCAGATTACCATGTTAGGTCATTCTGTGGAGAAATTAATAGCTCATTCTCATGTCAAGAAATATATTATCTGAAAGATCATTTCTTCCTCATGCTTTCAGGTTTTAAGGCCATGATTCTGAACTTGGAATCTCAGTCTTTCTAGGAACATTATAAGAAGTCTAATTAACAGAGTATTTGTTAATATGCTGTGCATTTTTTCCCTAAATATTTAAGAGAGAAATTATGAGATTTATGTAAACCTAAAAATATATCATGGGATAGAACACAAAACTTACAGGAATATTTATGGTAAATGTCAAAACTGCTTGAATGGTCTAGCATGCCTTTGGTCCTCATTTCTCAAAAATATGGATTTACTTTCCTTTGGGAAAGTTTAAGAGAGATTGGTTTTAAGTAATGAAGAGGGCCAAATATTCTAAAGGAAACAAGCCAAGAAAACTGTTGAGGTATACTCAGTTGCTCCAGGTTTTCTAATCAGTTGTCATTGTGCCATTTCTGTGGAAACATCTCAACACACCTTTCTTTTCTCTTCTCTGCAAAGCCCTATTTGGGTCTCAGTGGCTTGGTGTGCTTTCTTGGTAGGGTAGGCATGTTGGGGGATGATTGATAATCTCCTTTTGCTGCTCTTAAACTCCAGTTTCCAAAGATTTTCCTCCCTGGGATTATTTTTAGCATGAACTTATTTATAGCGATACATTTCTCAAGTTTATTTTTTGATAAGATTTGCCTCTGACTCATTCTTTCATTTGCTTTTTGTCTGCTTAGTGTTGATCTGGTAGCCTTGCTCCAGAAGCCTGTTCCTCCCAGTCAAGCCCCAGAAGTCAACTCCTTTGAAACTTCTCAACAGCAGAGCTTTGGCCAAGCCCTTGTCTTCACGAACTCTCAGCACAGCAATCAGACGGCACCAGGGGCTGGCAGCTCTGATGCTGTCAACTCCTATCCGCCTCAGAGTTTGGTAACTCACTTTTCTCTCAGTATGGGGTTTTAAGGAATGGTCCCATGAATAAATGTATTCTTGAATGACACTTGCCTTATCATTATTTTTTTGATATAAAAATCTCTACACTAGATCTCAGTCCAGAAAACAATGATGTTATAATTTCCAAGCACATATCTGACAGTTCTGTGCGGAATTCAACCACTGAGTTTTCTGGATGAAGACTAAAAAGTACTTCTTTATGATTAGTTGAATTATGAATTAGTTCAGTCATCATCAACTTAGGGATCCTTCTAGTAAGAAGGATGATTTTTTTTTCCCTTGGGTTTGTTTCAGAGTCTGTCTCTATACTTAAGATGTTAAATTTTCATTTGTTTTCCAGTTTACTTAAATGATAATGTTTGTCAGCCTTGATTTGCTAATCTGCAAAAACAGTTATTTCTAGATCTACCTAGGTTCTTAAATTTTTAGCATTTTGGTTTTGTTATTCCAAACAGTTGTATACTAGAGGCCCTTAAAAATTGAATATGCTTTTATTGGAACAGTGTTATCTGCTGCTGCATATATGACTTTGGCTTCTGTAACAGTTCAGCTCCTGGGTCTTCACTAGTGATCCAGTGGTTAAGGCTTTGTCCTTCCACTGCAGGGGTGAGGGTTCAGGGAACTAAGATACCTCATAGTTTGTAGCATAGACAAAAAAAGGGAACTAACTTTTGTCAGAGAAAAGCTCAGGAACTGTTAGTGAAGCAAATGAAGATAGGTGATGGGAGTAAAAAGCTTAGAGCGTAGAAAGTAAAAGAATGTAGCTGCAGAATGGTAAACTCAGGTCTCCGTCCAAGTGTGGGCTGTTCTGAGTTGTAAGACTAGAGGTTGAAAGGACTGTAGACACAAATCCATAGCTTTCACTAGTGATAATACTTTGGTTCATTTGTTGTGTTTAATCTGAACTCTACAGTTGAAAAATGGCATTTCTTATTAATATGATCTATGATAATCACACATTCCCCCCTGCTGCCGCCTTAATTCAGAATTCTTTGCTGTTCCCTAAAAATTGGGGGCTTGAATATGAGAACTTCTCATTGTCATCTTCTCCTCTGCATAGTCATGTCATGGCAAGTATAACTAGCTTGGGAACTTGGCATTTTTAGCGTCATTGTTGATAGCGTTTGAGAGGGTGTCACTGCTTGAAGACGGACAGACACAAGGCAGAGTCTGTTTTGAGAGTTCCCGTAAATACCCCTGAGTTTGATTGAACTATCCACTTCCTTTCCTCCATTTGCCAGTGGTACACTGATGTGATGTCCTTGCTGACTTGCTGAAATCATAGGCTACTTGAAAATGTAGATAGGACATTAGGGTTTTTATTTTAACAGCATCCTCCAGGCATGTTGCTTTTTGTCATGAACAACATCTTGAGAAACCAGAGTACAAATTGTTTCGCATATGAGAGCAGTGATTCTCAGTGATACTATGCTTTTACTATCATTGGGAAACTTCAGTTATTACTGTCTGGCATATTTAGTTATTACAAGATTAAGCCAGATTCTACACAAGACCGGTCAGGATCTTTGGCATTGGGAGTTGAGCATTTGTATGTGTTTATGTGAATGCATGTGCACAAGTCTACCCGTAGGCACATTTGTAAACTGTCCCCATTGATTGAAATGTGTAGGTGGAATTGAAGCCCTGTGCTAATAGGTGTTACCTAAAGCAAGGTTTTAGTCATTGATGCAGTGATGTCATCATGTTGTGAAACACAGAAAGTGCATTACAATTAAATTAGCTGATGCAGGATAGAGATTGGGTAAGAAAAGAAGATGCCTTTTTTTGAGCAAGTAGGCTTGAGCTAGGTTTTGATGCATTTATAAGCGACATAAGAGTGGCGTAGTGGGTGGCATGAGCACAGAGTCAGGAGCAGTGGTAAGTTATGTTATCACAGCTGTTTTAATAGAAGCAGATTCTGTCTTTGAAGTGGAGTAATTGCCCACAGCCTGAAGTTTTTTGCTCACGTTGGAGAATTTGGATATCTTTAAAAACAACTGGGACAGATAGTCCATGGCTTTGGAAATTGATACCAGAAATAATTGATTCAGCTTTCTAGATCAGGCCTCTTGATGGAATGTCGATCATTTCTATTTTTAACCTTTATGGTGGCTGTGGAGTTATGTTTTGACTTAAT
This sequence comes from Neotragus pygmaeus, assembly GCA_006410875.1. Taxonomy (NCBI): domain Eukaryota; kingdom Metazoa; phylum Chordata; class Mammalia; order Artiodactyla; family Bovidae; genus Neotragus; species Neotragus pygmaeus. Next base: position 1,531,108 of record SJYV01001120.1, on the reverse strand, counting down.
CTTTTCAATAATTTAATGATATTGATAAGTAAAAATACACTTGATATGCCACTCTTAGGTTGGCTAGTCATTTGCTCTGGAAGTGTATTTGGTGTACTTAGTTATCAGAACCGGAGAAGGCAATGGCATCCCACTCCAGTACTCTTGCCTGGGAAGTCCCATGGATGGAGGAGCCTGGTAGGCTGCAGTCCATGGGGTTGCTGAGTCAGACACGACTGAGCGACTNATTTTAAGAACCAGCTCAGGCGCCATAGTTTTTTGACACCTGCTTTCTTTAGAGACTTCCCTGGTGGCTCAGACTGTAAAGTGTCTGTCTACAGTGCAGGAGACCTGGGTTCAGTCCCTGGTTGGGAAGAGCTCCTGGAGAAGGAAATGGCAACCCACTCCAGTATTCTTGCCTGGAGAATCCCATGGACAGAGGAGCCTAGTAGGCTACAGTCCATGGGGTCGCAGAGTCAGACGCGACTGAGCAACTTCACTTCTTTTGAGGTATAACTACAAAATGAACTGTCCTTCTGATTCATCGTAGGTAATTTTACTTTGCAAAAGATGAGTGAACTAATTCAAGCAGAGCATCCTGTTGAGTGTCGATGGGGGGCTTTTTGGATGTTGTTAATTTAAAAAATTTTTGGAATCCTCTTCTCCACCTGTGTTGTTTAGTTATCATTGAGGAGAAGAACTGCCATCCAATTACTTATTGCTGAAAGGACCGTCCATGTAATGTTCATGTTTTGATTTTTCTCAGTGGTGACGTTCCCATCTTTTCTCCCAGCCATGCATCACAAATTAGATGCAGGTACTGTTTAATGTTCATTGTCCTTGCCTAAATAAGAACACACTCGGCTTGTTAAAGCATTGCACATTGAAATACACAGTGGGGCATTTCAGAAAGGCTTGCCGTGTTTGTTACATTTTGGGAGAAACTGTTAAAGTTTACATCAAACTTTAAGGAAACTTTGGAGTTATTTGAGAAGTTACTGAAAGCTGGGTTCAAAGCCTGAGAAATGAGTGATTAATACTTAGGCGATTAATCGTAATTGTTTTTCTCCTCTCAAAGTCCTGCAGCTGACTGCTACTTTTCCATTTTTTCCCCTAGATTGACCCCAAAGTTGCATTTCCTCGTCGAGCACAACCCAAGGTAAGTAGGAGAAGCAGTAATAGGATTTTACCACTTCGAGGTGGTTGCCAAGGATTTCAGATTTCAAGCAGAGCACTGGCAGTGATGTTTTGAAGCCTGGTGCACCCCGTTTCTTCAGGGTGTCAGCATGTGGCAATGAAGGGGGGCCAGGCCAGGCACTGTGCATCTGCTAGTCAGCCATTCCCACGCGGGTCTGAGCATCCATCTCGGGGCAGGGACCAACCTGTGCTTTCGCGGGAGGACATAGCACCGTCTGTTGCAATATTTATGCAAGCATTTTATTTATTTTTTAAGCATTGCTGAGATCCCATCAGGAAAAGTTGGCCATTTCCTTGTGATTCTTTTGGAGGGTACTCTTTTGAGGACTTGGAGTTTAAGGAGAGGCGAATTTAAGTGAACAGCTTGTCCTGTCTTGGAAAAACAACTTTGTAGACCCCAGGTGCCCTCAGTCCGACCAAGAAACCAGTGGATGTGTTGGTTTCAGGTAGGCTGGGTCCGTCTGGGCACACTTGAAGCCAGTAGTGTGCTGCTGTTTGGCGCAAGGGCTGGTGCCTGGGCAGAGAAGAGCTGGAAACGTGTCCCCGTGCAAGAGTGGTACTGCAAGGCTTGCTGAACGGTTTGAGATAGGCCTTCACCATTTCCCAAGTGTGTAGTTAACATAATTTTCACTGAGCTTGCCAGGTGTGGTCATGAGAACACAGCTGCATAAAGCCCAAGGTGAGATTTAAAAGGCTTATGGCTCCCACGCTAAATTTGCACTTTTAAAATTATACTTTTCTCTTCCCTGGGTAATCCCGGAAGAAATACTTTTTTCCACTTCTTGTGGCCTTGGCACTTTTTTAAGGGGAAGGGGAAAAGGTGAAGTGTCTGTGTAGGTCATAAAAGGGATAAGCCTGTGGTTTTAGGCAGTTCAGTCTGTTTCTTTAAGCATGGTCTCCCAGAAGTGGGTCCTTCTCGTTGTGCAAGGGGAGGAATGGCTTCGCACATTAATGAAGAAATAGTTGGCTCTTGGGAATGGTATTTTGAGAATTTCAGGTTGGAGCCTGCCATGTGATGCCTTCCTTCCTTTTCTCCTCTCCCTCTCTTTCTTTCTGTGATTCTTTCTTTTTCTTCCCTTCCTTTCTCTCTTTAGAAGGAAACCTAAATCTCTAAACAAAAATAGTAAAATATTTTCTTGAGGCATTTTTTTCCCCCTAATGCTTAAGCAAATAATAGAAATTAATGAATCAAAGGAGTTAGATTATTTCTATACTGAGCACAAACTTTTGGGACTATCTTCAGTGTTTATTGCTTTCCAAACAGTGTGTGATCCTTGATGTTTCAGAAGGCTTCCAGGATTAGCAGGGTTTCCTGACTTGGAAGAATTGCTGTTTCTTCCATAAATGTGAATCTTCAAATTTCCAGGTTAGTCATTTGATCACCCAGAACTTGGATCAGGTTACTCTAGCAGGAAACTGGAAAAATCCCTGACTTGGTCAAACCATAGATTTATCCTCTCCTTTGCAGCTCCTCCTCAACTCTCCCATTTTTTTAAAACCAGGAGGACAATATTTTATTTTAATATATTCTGGTGAGTATTTCAGTGATGCTTTCAACTTTAAAACAAGACAGGATATTTCTCAAGCTTGTCGAAGTGTCCCCTGCCCTCCCCCAGAGTCTGGGATGGTTTTGGTGAATTATCAGACTTTAGGATGTGAGCTAACATTAAACCAGTTGGTGAAGACATCTTTCTATGGAATTCTAGGGATTTCATAATAATACCTTACTTTTTATGATACACATTCTTTGCAAACAATTTTTCTATCCATTATCTCCATCTGAATCCCAAGTCCTGCAACACTGAGAAATCACCTATTCTCAGGTTGCTCGTCTCTAAAATGGGGTTGATGACAGTGACTCCCTCAGAAGGGGGATGTGAAGAATAAAAGAATCTGCACAGGGTGCGGGCCTCGCGACTCATCGTTTTCATCATTGCCAGCATCATCATTGTTGGTTTAATCACCACTGTTGTTTTTGAGTTCAACAGCCCCGTGTTTGGATCCCGACCGGACTACTTGCTAACCGTATAAATTTGGGCAAATCGTTTAACGTCCTCGAACCTCAATTGCTCCATCTCACTGAGCTTTGATGAGAAATAAATTAAGAAAGGTAAAGCGCCTGAAAAAAGACCTAGGGTGTGGTCATACCGTACCTGGTCCTTGCTGGTTTTTTTTTTTCTTTTTTTTTTCTTTGATTGAAGTGTGGTTGATTTACAGTATTGTGTTAGTTTCTGGTGTACAGCAGTGATTCATTTATGTCTGTGTGTGTGTGTGTGTGTGTGTGTGCATATGTGTATGTATACATCCTTTTACAGATTCTTTTCCATTATGGCTCGGCTACCTCGTGTTTTTCACGTTATTTTTGTGATGCTAATCCTGTGAGAGGTCTAGTAACGATGGCAGCGGTGACTGAGTGTCTGTGCCAGGCGCTGTGGAAGGGACGTGATGCGTATTGACGCCCTCAGTCTTCACCTCTGCCCTGTGAGCTGGGTGCTAGGATTTCCTGTTTCTGGAAACCATTGTTAGGTTGCGCAGTGGTGTAACCCAGCCCAGAACTGTGTCCCCTTGCAGCGTCTGTCCTCGGGGCGCCGAGGGGTGTGGTTCTGAGTGGTCCCTGGGCTGCAAGGGTAGGACCGCAGCCAGCACCCCAGGCCCTGGCGCTTCCCTGGCGGGTGACTCCCTGGCCTCGGGCCATCACCCACTGTGGACTCTGCCCACTGGGCCCTCCGTCCAAGCCCTCGGCATCTTTCAGGGGTTCTGGAGTTGGGGGTGTGGTATGCTGGTTGGCTGCTGGGGCAAGGCGGGCAGAGAGCGCCTGCCTTGTCAGTGGTTATTTTCCGACAGAACTTGAGCCCAACCAGGGGAATTTCAGACTGAAGGTGGTGTTGGAGGCCAAAACCTGGCCGACAGGAGAGTTGAATGTTAACTCAAGCCTTATTTATTTTTTTACCTCCTGCAAAATTGGTGCTTGTGTGTGTCAGGGTCCCAGCGGCAAGGGGAGCCGTGCCCCTCCTCGGGGACTGGGTGGTGCACTTGTAAATGATGCGTCAGCGTGTCTTTCAGTTAAAAGTCATTTCTCTGCTCTGTGGCTGTCCCTCCTTGCTAACACTCACCGGAGAAATATTCCATGGAGGTGTTAAAACAAGACTGCTGGAAAGAAACTGTAACTGAATACGAAAGAAAATTTGTAGCAGTGAAGAACAGATTTCATATTAGGACTGTCATAATATTCTTTAATGTATCATATAAATAAAAATCTGTTTTGACCAGAATTTTAATGAGCAACCCGAGGAAGGGTTTTGAATTCTGCAATTCATCTCTCCCCCTTTGCGATATGAATGTTCACATCTCAAGTGAAGTATAATGGGCATTATTAACTAGTCGAGGGCAAACTCTCTGGAGACCAGTATCCATTAATTAGTGAAGTGCGTTTTGATCAGAAGAAGATAGGTCTGTTCTGTGCCTTTCTGTTTCTCTGGATGATTATTTCATTTGGTAAAGCATGTAAGAGTTTCCCCTCTCTGTCTTTAAAGAATAAAGTGGTCATACTCCTCTAAAAAGATGACTTCATTTGAAGCCGTTGGAGAAACGGGAATGATTGGGAGCAATCATGTCATCATGCCCTTTCGTTGGTCTCTTTGGGTGACGTGTTGGCTCCCTGGAAGAGTTTTGCTCAAGCTTGTGGTTCTTTTCCTTGTGTGGAGAAACCAGGAGACTGCCTAGCATCTCGGGGCAAGAGTGAGTCTGGGCATAATTTACCGTCTGCCCTAATTATCCCCATGTATGATAAGGCCTCCCCCAGTCCCCTGGTGGCTCAGTGGTAAAGAAACCACTTGCAAAGGTTCGATTCCTGGGTTGGGAAGATTCTCCTGGAGAAGGAAATGGCAGCCCACGCCAGTGTTCTTGTCTGGGAAATCCCATGGACAGAGGAGCCTGGCGGGCTACAAGCCATGGGGTCCCAAGAGTTGGACGTGACTTAGCGACTAAACCACCCCCCCCCCCCCCCCCCCCCCCCCCCCCCCCCCCCTCCCCCCTCCCCTCCCC
>SJYV01001120.1:1450458-1523506 GCA_006410875.1 Neotragus pygmaeus | reverse complement strand
TGGCTAGTTTCCTCCTTCAGTTTCCAAGGCCAGAACCTTATCTTATCTCTTCATTAAGGGAAATCTCATTTGTTTAGCCTGTTTAGTTACCTTTAGTCACAGCTGGGTGACCCTGACCCCGTAGGCCTCAGTTTCTTCTGTTTTAAACCTGGGAATCGTGGCTCACCCCAGAGAATGTCTGCTGGTACTGTCATCATAGAATTATTTTTTTAGAATAAAAAAAAATGATGGTGCGGATGACGCAAGAAAATTCTTCCTTGGAATGTAAGCCCCTTGATGGCAGAGGGCTGCTGATGGCTGGCATTCGGTAACTGTTCCGTGAATGAGTGGAATCCAGCCTGCTCTTTTCACAGGGGAGGCAGTTGACCCTTGGGGAGTTAACGCCAGTGGCCCCAGGCCACGTAGCTAAGTTGTGGCAAGGTTAAGCCCGAAGCCAGGTTTTCCTGTCCCCTGGAAGCCTCTCCATATGGGTGCAGGGCAGCCCGAGCATTTCATCCACCCACCTCCTGTTCCGGGGAAGCGGTTTCTTGGCAGCTTCTCAAGGGCGAGGGGTGAGTTTTCGGCATCTGGCCTCCCCTGCTGCTGCGGGTCGGTCCTCCCAGCTTCTTGCCATCCTGGGTGATCTGCAGCTGTCATCTGGGGCGCCACAGTTAACCGACTGCCGGTGGGCTGCCGTCCCCAGCCGGGCGGTGGCGGGATGTCAGCAGCCTCTTCTCCTGCAGCGAGGGCCTCGGGGGATTAGTGGCTGAGCTTCCTTCTTGTTGGGGCGCGCGGCTCCTTCCTGCTCTCTCCTGCCTTCTCGGCAGCAGCAGGTGTCAGCTCGGAAGGGAGGGGCACTTTGTCCTCCAAATGTCCTTTCCCTGGATTTTTGCCTTTCCTCACGTGCTTGCATTTCAACGCTAAGGTCAGTCCACCCGGAGGCCAGAGGGCCGGTGTTCTATGTCAGATGTTTCTGGCAGACGGGTGAGACCCCTGTGCCCCTCAGGGATAAGAGGAGGAGGAAAGCTTTGCCCAAGGAGCCAGCTGCTTGTCTTGGGGGCCTCTTGTTTCATATTTTTAAACCTAAACGTGCTCCGGCCAGGAGCCCGAGAACACGGAAGGGAGATAGGGCTGCGCGTGTCTTCCTCTTGTTTGATCTGGTTTGTTGGTTTACTCAGAGCTCCTCATTGTTTCTGCTTGCTGACTCCACTTTCGGGGTGCTGTAGGAAAGCCTCACTGGCGTCCCGATGCCCACTGAGCAAAGTCTGAACTCAGCCTGGTAGGTTTGGTCCTTCAGGGTCTGTGCGGGGATCTGCTTCTGGCTTATGCCCCAGCTCATCTAACCTTTTGCAGCTGACACCTGGATTCTGCTTTCCCGAAGAACTGCCCTTCTGTGGATCCCTGTCTGCACCGCCCTTCCTTCCCTCTGGTGTACAAGACAGAACCCCATTTCTTTTTTAAAAAGAAACATGGGATTAAGCTCTGGATATCTCTCAGGGGTCTGTACAACCTTTAATCACACTTCCTAAGGACAGGGAGGCCTGGCGTGCTGTGGTTCATGGGGTTGCAGAGTTAGACATGACTGGGCGACTGAACTGAAGCCATTCTGACACTTTAGTTTTTCAGTATTTTATTTATTTGGCTGCACTGGGTCTTTGCTGGAGCATGAGGAATCTTTCCGTTGTGGCATGTGAACTCCTGGTTGCAGCGCGTGGGATCTAGTCCCCTGAACAGGGACTCAAACCCAGGCTGTTGGAAGCCAGAAGTCTTAGCCACTGGGCCAGCAGGGAAGTCCCAGATAGACCCCTCTTTCAAAGCCCAGCTTAGTTGTTACATCTTCCATGATGCTGTCCCTTCGCCCTCATTTTCTGCATGTCCACAGCACTTCGCCTTTTCTTTGGGATGGGCCTTCCAACAATAATAAATTAGCAAAAAAATATGAGGCATTGTGCCAGGCACGCACGCACTCATTCATTTATTCACCGAGTGTTGTCGTGTACCTGCCATGGGCCAGACGCTGTGTGTGGCTCAGGGGAGTGGTGTGGAGGGTGAGGCGGAGGCCCTGCCCTCATGCGGCCTTCCCGGTAGCGGGGCGGGGAAGCAGCGAGTCAAGCGTACACTGCACCAGCCGGCGTGAAACCCTCAGCAGGGCGAGGGTGATGGGGGCTGGGCGCTGGCCACGGCGTTCATGCGTTCAGATGCCCCGCTCCGCGTTCAGTAATTATTTACCAGGTCTCTGCCCAGCACCCGGACTGTGTTAGGTGCTTTGTTCTGGGTTTTATGGTTGGTTAGGTTCATGCCTTATCGCCTCTACAGGACGATAAAGGCACAGGCAGATTTTACTAATTAAAAAAGCGCTTAGCTTCTAGCCATGCTCTCTTGTACACCCTGACTTCCGTTTGGATAGAAGGAAAACAGGACGGTGAGGCGGACGCTGTCCTCGTCTTCAGGGGTCTTAGCTCTGGGTCGGGAGGAGGGGGTGCTGCCCGTGTTGGAGGATGCAGTAAGCAGGTAAGAGGGACAACGGTGAGAGGAAGGAGGGGAGAGGACAGCCCCTCGGAGGAGGTGGGTTTCGCCCCAGGTTCTGAAGGACAGGTAGGCAGGAAGAATGGCAGGAATGCAGTTCTTCCCACCAGGGCCCAGGGGCTCAGGACGCGCAGCTGGAGGCAGGCGTGTGTGCCGCTCGGCTCTCAGAAGGGGGCCCGAATGGCGGGCTGGGGCCAGCTCGTGGAAGGCGTCAGAGGCCAGGCCGAGCCCCCACTCCCGTGCTTGCTGCGTGGGTGCTGGGGCCCTGCTGTGCGTGTGCGGGACTGTGGGGCTCTCCGCACCAGGTTTCAGCGCTTTCAGACCAGCGTGGGAGCTGGGATGCCCGTGGGGACTGAGGCTGTGCCATTCCAGGGAGAACGTCCCCATCCCAGGCTTGTGCGCTCCATGTGACTCTGACTGCGTTCTCTCTGGCTGCGGGCCCTTCTCCAGGAGTGATGCTCTGGGCTGATACCCTCCCTGATATTCGGGGGGCGTGGCAGCTACCAAGAGCCCTGTTGTTCTCTAGTTTCCGCCTTCTTGCCCTCCCCTCCTTTTTGTCTCTTTTAATGGTAGGCCACCATACAGACAGAATTCCAGAGTTCTGTGGTTTGTCCTTCTCCAGCTTGTGATCTTGACCTTACCGTGTATAGACGTTGACGCGTCGTTTCCTGGTTTGGAAATCACAGGCTGGGGAACACCGATGCCTGGGCCCTCTGGCTCAGAGCGTCCTGACCTGTGACTGCATAGATGATGTCTGCTTGGGGTCACCTTCAGGTGAGTGGCTGCCTGGTGGGAGGGACGTGGGATCACGGGGAGTCACGACCTGTGCCTTCTCTGCAGTGTGAGAGTTGTGAGCAAGGGTGGTCGTGGGCCCAAGCACCCCGTGGCACGTGGAGCAGCAGCCATGGTGGTTGGTCCACCTGGCACAGGTATTTGGGCCCCACATACAAAAGGGTGTCCTTTGTCACCCTCTCCTTCAAGGGTAGAAAGCATCAAGCTCCTAGCTCTCCGGAAAGTTAATTCTCAGGGTGTGTACTTAGCTTACTGTACTTCCTGATTTTATTTTGAGACCTTGAATAATCAAGAAGAAAAGTTTTAACTTAGAGTAATGACTGTCGTATTGTGTGTTGATATGTTTGAGGAAGCATACTAAGCCTCCGTCTACTTAATTTTTCGTTTAATCCTTGCAGTAGTTCTTTGCAAGAGTTGGTATTCTCTCCATTTGACAAATGGGGAAACTGAGGCTGAGGCGGAGAAGGAACTTTCTGAGGATCACAGAACCAGTAAGGGTCAGGGTTGGCCTTTGGTCCGTCTGAATCCCAACTCCTTGCTCTCAGCTTTACTTCATCCGTCACGAGTGAATAGCTCTTAGGTTCCTGCACTTTGCCTGACACTATTCAGTGCTCGAGCCCAGGAGTAGCATTGTTCTACGCTGGTCAGGAAGCTTCGGGTTGGTTTCTGTGGCCTGTGTTTTAAGAACCTGTTTAGCACAGTGAAGTGCCACTTAACTAGCTATGGAGTTTTGGACAGGTCACTTAACGTTTTGGTGCCTCCATTTCTTCATCTGTAAAATGGGGATTTTAATGTTTCCTACATTCTAGAACTGGTACGGGTGAGCACAGATGAAGGGCCTGGGGTGGTACCTGCATGAAGTGGGTCCGGGATGGGCACTCGTCATCCGTTTCTGTCCGCGAGAGATGGCGCTGGCCTGTGTCGTCAGAGGCTCTGGAAGCCCACCGGTTGATGGCTGCTGTTGGCCCTTTCTGGGGGCGGCAGATAGGACAGCCTGTTGAGATTTGGGAACTTCTGTGTCACTGGCTTTCGAAGGGAGCACACTTTATCCTGGCAGTGCTCAGTAGGTAGTGGGAGTGCGTTTCCTTTTCTGCATCCGATGCCTGTTTCTGCTGCTCCTGAGAGTGGCGTTCTGGGAGCAGCCAGGGCCCAGCTGAGACACCGCTGTGTGAGAGGTCTCCCCGGGAGCCTTCTGCCTCCCGGGCCTGCTCTTCATCTGCCTCGGGGAAGTTCCACCAAGGACTGATCTGAAAGCATCACGTTCATTTATTTGTCACTGGCTGTGACAGGCAAGTTAATGCTAATGGATTCTTTTTTTAGCCTGTTGTCTGGGATGAGTTTCTCCCAAATGTCCTGAATCGAAGGCATTAGGGGACCGTGTAACTTTTATGGCAGGGGAGGATTTAAAAGATAAATAGGGTTTTGTACGGGAGGGCCTTAAATTTAGGTTAGGGACTGGAGCAGCCAAGGAGGGGATGTGAACCAGCATGGAGTCTTCTTTTTAAGAAATCCATTCAGAACTCTAAATTGCTGTTTCTGTTTCAATTATGTGACTATTTCAAGGGTTTAGAAAAATCTAATAAAATGGTCTTGATGATGCATTCTGGGGACAGAGTGCTTTAGAAGATCCAGGAGAATAAATTCCTTTTAGGGGGACGGTCAAGAGAGTCTCTTTCCTGCCACCCTGGGCCTTCTTTCGTTGGGGTTTTTACATTTTTATTGTTTTGAAGGGCAGAAAATGATGTTGGAATGTATTCAGGGCTTCATCCATATCCTCTACCAAAACGAATTATTCTCTCTGGGCGATTGCAAAGAGATGGGCCCCTCCAATCACTAGCTTTTTTTTTTTTTTTTTTTTTAAGCCGGCCTGTTGTAAATGACTTTCAGAGTATGGTTTGTGTGTGTACTGATTTTGAATAAAGCACCAAAGAGAAGAAAATGGAGGAGGGAAAGGTGTGAGCAGAGAGGCCCTATGTGATTTTTTTTCGCTTTTTTCCAATCCAAGCTTTTGATAGTTTCCCAAGGAACCGAAGTTTACAATGGCAGCCGGCTTTGGGCTGCCTGCGGGAAGAGAGTGCAGAAAGACCTAGTGTAGCAAAATGTGATGCTGAGTGACATTAATGAGGTAACCGCTCTTCTGGGAGGGAGGCAAGGGTCCAGCGAGGCAGAGCTGTTCCCAGGACTTGCTCGTAGCAGAATGTGTCTCCTTGGACACATGTGCCTGGGTGCCTATGTGTGGTGTATACCCCCTCGAGCTTCCTGTCTTCTGATGAAAGTTTTAACACCAAATCCTGCCCACTTGGCTGTAGGATTCTCCACTCTCGAGAGGCCATGTGTAGCGAGCACTGTATTCCCATCGACTGAAAAGTAAAGTTTTCAACCGGGAGGCATTTTATTTTACCTTCTGAGTATCTGCTGGGGCCCGGGTGAGTGACGGGTGATGCCACATCCCAGAGCCGCATACTGTTGCTGGGTCCAGGAGTGTGAAAAGTCAATATTCTCATCTCTCAGATGAATTCCAGGCAGTGGGGGGAGGAGAAGGCCTGTTGACGAATGGCTTTTTTATTTTTAAAGCCCTAGACTGATAACATTTCATATTGATGGTATAAATGGAACATTGCAACAACTGCTTCTTAAATATTTTAGTGCCTTGGAGAGTGTTCCATATTTCCATGTTGCTCTTGTGTAAGAATTTCCAGTTACTCAGGGGAAGCCGCAACATTTCGGGCAGATTACCTGGTGAGGATGTGAGGAAGCTAGGTTTTGCTGTCTTCCTGGATGGGACCTTGGGGGGACACGCCTGGTCCTGCTGTTAGACACTTCCAGAAGTGAGGCTGGAATCTCTGTCTCATGCCTCCTCCTGGTGTTGGCGTGAGCCTTCTAGAGACTAATGGGCAAGTGTTTGAAAATCTGGTGTGAGATCTTAGGGAAAAAATACCTACATAGGACCTAGAGTAGGGTGGGTGGGTGGAAATGCAGTGTGTATTTATTGGTGCNCAGACAAGGGATGGAACCCATGTCTCTGCAATGGCCCGTAGGTTCCTAACCACTGGACCACCAGGTAAGCCCAGGATATATATATATATATATATATATAGAAATGTATATCTGAATCACTTTGCTGTATACCAGAAACTAACACAACATTGTAAATCAGCTATATTTCAATAAAAGATTAAAGAACGTCTTCCTCTGCATCCTCCATCCAAAGTATTGCTACTCTTCCTCAGGTGCTTCCTAAGTGATCTTTTCAGCTAGTTCTAAAATGTCATCAGTTATTATCTCTACTCTTCACCCCTCCCATTACCTATATATCCACTCAACCCTCCTTTCACTTCTGCAGCCTCAGCTGGGCACTCTTTTCCGCTCTGGTGGATACCACTCCAGTGGAATCATTCTTACAGCCCAGCTCTGTACCATCCTCAGCTACATGTCACCTGTCCATCCTTTCTTATGTTACTCCTGTTAGGGTGGAACCAAGTCATACTTCTCCTGACTGCCATGCGTTATGGAATCTTGAGTAAAATAAGTCTTCAAGAGCTCACTCTGAGTTACAGTCCTTTATCATCTCTCTGGATAAAACATCTAACAGGAGTCTATTTTGTTTAGGAAATAAACTTAAATATCAAGTGTCATGTCATCAGTTCAGTTCAGTCGCTCAGTCGTGTCTGACTCTGCAACCCCATGAATCGCAGCACGCCAGGCCCCCATGTCCATCACCAACTCCCAGAGTTTACTCAAACTCATGTCCATTGAGTTGGTGATTCCATCCAGCCATCTCATCCTCTGTCGTCCCCTTCTCCTCTGGCCCCAATCCCTCCCAGCATCAGGGTCTTTTCCAATGAGTCAACTTTTCACATGAGGTGGCCAAAGTATTNGCCCAACTCTTAGCAACCCCATGGACTGCAGCCCACCAGGCTCCTCCGTCTATGGGATTTTATAGGCAAGAGTACTGGAGTGGGTTGCCATTGCCTTCTCCGTCTATTGTACCCACTTAACACTAAAACTGTCTATAGGGGTAGATTGTTGGACATGGGCTTCAGTGAGGGACAGTGTGGTTGGCCATTTCTGTAGGGGTGGAAGCTCCTCCATCAGCCCTGTGGGCCTTTCCTGTTGGGTTTATTTGGATTCTTCAGGGACTCTTCTTCCAGTCTCTTCCCTGTAGGACCTATACCTGTCTGTCAGTATCTTAAAAGCCTAGTGTGAAGAGAAGGCTGCCGTTAAATATTCATTGATGAAGTTTAGAGCCTGTGGGAGAAGGTGGAAGGGGGCATTCACCCTACTGTGCAGAGTTTAAAAAATTCTCTAACATTTAGCCCTGCCTCAAAACCTAGTTCCAAAGTTACGTGATATATATTAGTACTGAGTTGCTTGGTATGGTTCTTGGATATAAGTTGAGTGGTTTTCTGGTTTTCTCAACTACTTGCTTAGGATTTGGCTTTACCAGGTCAGCTAAGTCAGTTACTATCTGGCATCTGCTTTCTACTATATAAACTCTTGTTGCTCTCATTTTCCACCTGTATTTCTCCTTCTGGGTTGACACCTTTTTAAAAAGCCGTGCATTTTCGATATATATTCTGTAAGATGTTTATTTTTGTGACTTCCAGCATGGTAACCACTAGCCACATGTGGTAGTTTAAATTAAATATACAATTAAAAGTTCAGCTTCTCTGACACACCACGATTTAAATGTTGTCTGTCTAGATATGGTTGGTCAGTCACTATAGTACACAACCCAATACAGACAGACAGTATTTCCACTATTGCAGAATATTCTGTTCCCTTGGAAAGTGCTGGTCTTTAGTGTGTAAGACATAAATCAGACCATTTCTTTAAATCTCTGTCATCTGCACGACATCTCAGTTCTAGCTCTAGCTTGAACTCTTGTTCTTCTTGTCCATATCACTGTTCAACTCATTTCTTGCTCAGCTAATTGAACCAGATTTCTGATCTCTTTTGATCATTTGATGTTATTTTTGTTCCCAGCGTGCTTCTGCCTAGAATTTCCTTCATCCCAAATAACATGGCTTCTTTATTGTATCAGTTTGTCCATTGCTTGTGAAATTTTTGTTTCTGTTTTTAATAGTTTTAAAATAGAAGTTATTTAATTAATTTAGTTAATTTAAATTAATTGTAGTTAATTTACAATGTTGTGTTAGTTTCACATGTACAGCAAAGTGATTCAGTTATATGTGTATATTCTTTTTCAGATTCCTTTCCATTGTAGGTTATAAGATATGGAACACAGTTCACTGTAATATACAGTGGGACCTTACTGTTCGAATGTTTGTATTTTTTTTAAGGTTTATTTATTTATTTAAAATTTGAGTATAATTGCTTTATAATTTTGTGTTGCTTTTTGCCATACATCAACATGAGTCAGCCTGGGGCTTCCCTGGTGGCTCAGATGGAAAGAATCTGCCTGCAGTGCAGGAGACCCACATTCAGTCTCTGGGTCGGGAACATCCTTCGAAGGGAATGGCAACCCACCCTGGTATTCTTGCCTGGAGAATTCCATGGTCAGAGCAGCCTGGAGGGCTACAGTCTGTGGGGTTGCAAAGAGTTGGACACAGCTGAACGACGAACACTTTCACTGTTACATACACATATATCCCCTCCCTCTTGAACCTCCCTCCCACCTCCCACCCCATTCCACCCCTCTACGTTGTCACAGAGCAGCAGTTTGAGCTTCCTGTATCATACAACAAATTCCCAGTGGCTATTTTTACATGTGGTCCAGGGTTTGTATTTTTAAAATGATTTTCTAGATGAAATGAAATGTTCCCAAGATGTGATGGCAGCTGTTTCATTCCTCTTTTCCTCTCTTTTTGTCTAGTGAGATTTTTTAGCTCTCTGGGTCTTCCTTGCTGCAAGGACTTTTATCTCGTTGTGGCGTACCGTTTTCTCGTGGTGGCTTGTCTTGTTGCAAGGCATAGGCTCTAAGGCATGGGGACTTCAGTAGTTGTGGCGCTCAGGCTCTAGAGCACAGGCTTAATTAATAGCTGTGGGTTATGGGGTTAGTTTCTCCAAGGCATGTGGAATCTTCCTGGATCAGGGATTGAACCCATGTTTCCTGCATTGATAGGTGGATACTTTACCACTGAGCCACTAGGGAAGCCCTGGTATAGTTTTGAGAAGACTTTGTATGTTGGTTTTGTGCTGTCTTGGAGGAATATGCTTGATGTCATGTGTGTACACTTACCGAGCAGTGAACCATCATTGAGAGGAAGGCAGAACGACAGAACTTTGACTGCTCTCCATGTGCCCTTTATACTGATTTTCCCTTCTCTGAGTCTTTTAGCTCTTGTTGTGCTTTGTTTTATCCCTAGCAGTTCTGTTTTACTGTCTACATTTCTTGTAAATAATCTCAAATTGTTTTAAGAATAAAATGTATGTAGGATTTTATGAAAAGAAAGTGTACTGAATTTCTGTTCTGAGAAGATCATCCCCTTAGCTTCCTTGTCCCATCCAGAGCCTGTCTGAGCCCTGGAGGCTCCACTGTCAGTCACTGTTTTGTTTTTTTTTCCCCAATAATAAGTTTATTTTTTAATTTATTGACTGTGCTGGGTCTTCACTGCTGCAGAGGCTTTTCTCTAGTTTTGGCAAGCAGGGGCTACTCTCTGTTTGGGATGCACAGGCTTCTCATTGCCGTGGCTTCTCTTGTTTCTGAGCACGGGCTTCTGGGCACAGAAGCTTTAGTAGTTGCCCCCCAGGCTATAGAGCACTGGCTCAGTAAATGTGGCACATGGGCTTAGTTGCTCTACTGTATGTGGGATCTTCCTGAATCGACTCAACCCTGCATCTCCTGGCTTGGCAGGAGTGGCTCTTTACCACTGAGCCACCAGCGAAGCCCTCAATCTTCCACACCCCATCTGTGGAAGTAAAGTTTTCTTTGTGAGGATGCCTCCTCTGTTTAAAAGTTCTAGGGAAGTGCTTCATGGTTAACTGAGACCAATTGAATGATATAAAATACAGTAATTCCTTGCATGAACGTTATCTTCATTATAATTTGGGAACACTTACTTGCTAGTATGTGGGATACTCAGGAGACAGAATGTCCATGAGATAGAAAGGCTTGTGGTGATTTCAATATAGTGAGAGTTCCCAAGTCCTGCCTATGGCTTAATAATTTTTAGGACTGTTTCATTGCTTCCTGTACTTTTGATCTTATTTTTTATTCTTATTACTTCCTTAAATAACCAGTTTGGGGATTTATTAAGAATTTGTTGCATTGCCTCTCCTTTTCTTAAGAAACAAAATAAAACAGGTCATAGTTCTTTGCTTAATTCATAATCTTCATATGTTTGTGGTTAAATCCCAACCTAGGTTGTCATTCGATGGAGGGTTTACTTACTTTATTTTCTCTTTCTTATAGAATGGACATGGTGGTAGTCGAAGTCAGCAGACAATAGACAGTAAGTATATGAGCTAACTATTCTTGTTGTGGCTGGTAGAAACCACAGACAGAAAAAGAGCATAGCTGATGTGGTGGGGAAAACGATTGGCTAATGGCTAATTCTGCAAAAGTAGTCCTTTTCCATCTTTCCTGATAGCTATCTCACTCATCATTGGCAACATTTCTTTCAGTTTAGAGTTGAGCTAGAGAGGCCCTGTGACCAGACTGTAGGTGATGGTATTACTAGAAATATATCTACAGCAAGAAGGGGGTCTGGCATCATTCTGCTGTCTTAAGACTGCATCCCAAGTGTGATGTGTAGGTTGGATTTAAAATATGCTTTTCTCAGAGGCCCAGATTCCAGGAAGTTTAAGAGGGCTTTCACTTCAGTAATGTGAAAGATGTTTAAAGCAGAAATTGTCATGCTGGTTCAGGAGAGAGAGAAAATGTTGCTCACTATAAATACTTGGGAGAAATGGAGAGAGAGCCCACCAAATTTAATACAGCCCAGTGATCACTGGAGTTAGTGTAGGTGAATTCCCATTAGTTCCCTTTGTTCTTGGCTTGTTTATCAACAATTATGGTCATAATCTAAAATGAAACTGATTTTCATTGATCATTCAGTAAAGCAAATGGATATCTATTGGGTATGGAAGCCAGAAAGACCCTCTTTTTATTTAGAAATTTTGGGGAGTGTGGCTGTGGAATTTAGCCAGACCAGGAATGGGCCTCAGTTGGAATTGAAATGACACATTGATTTACCCAGAGTTGGATTTGATGTTGAGGGACCGCCGGAGCAACAGATAACGGTACATCTGAGAACACTAGATGTCACAGGAAGTGTGAATTACTCAATCTGTGGTGGAAAGTTTCTTTGGCCCAGGTGTGGGGTCAAGAACATACAGAGGTTTACTAAAGTATTTTATTTGGAGATTTCAAGTGAGATAATGAGATGTGAGATGCCCATAAAAATAGTGTGCATTTTAGATAGGTTTTTATCTCCCATGCACTCTTCTCCAACCATCTCTCTCTCTCTCTCTCTCTCTCTCTCTCTCTCTCTCTCTCTCTCTCACACACACACACACACACACACACACACCCCGTCACACTCAGTTCACCATTCATTTTCTATGAACCTGTCATTGATGTGATCCAACACCCAGGGAGGTGAGTTTTGGGCCAGGGACATCTGTGGTGTCTTTATCTGATTTCTGGAAGAACAGGCACCCTTTGGGAAGGCCTGCCAGTGGCAAGCCTCGGGTGTGAGGACACTCTAAGAACTGAGCATGCCCAGTGTTGCCCTGTCACTGCCCGTGCTGGCTGTCGAGCTGTCCTCCCTTTCAGAGACTAGCTCATGTCCCCTGAACTCTCAGGGCCTCCCGAAGCAAGGTGCTGCCCCTCCTAACTGCAGAAGACAATGATGCTTTATTTCCAAGCACATATCTGACTTGTAGGTGTGGAGGCATGAAAACTGAGTCTTTTCTGCAGCTGGGATTGATTGCATTCTTATTCTTCTGAAAGCCTAATGCTTGCATTTATGTGCTCTGAGGTCTGTTCTGTGGAAGTGTGTGCAAAGAAAATGCTTACTTTTGGAAGTAGCTGTGGAGGGCAGGGGTGTCTTCCTCAGGTTTTAGGTATGTGTTATTCTCCATTGTATGTACCCTGGAGAGGACTCTTAGCCCCTTGCTCCCCTCCACTGGCAATGGACTTTCCCAAGGTCAGCCTGCTGTGATACTCATTTGATAGAAGCAGATCTAACCCCTGGGTGGTTCCCCCACCACGTGCTCACTGTCCCTTGTGTTCATGCTGTGACTGTATTTGTCAGTCTCTGAGCCTCTTTCCGTGTCTGGGTGCAGCTCAGGGTCAGGTTCCTTTAGTCGGGAGGATTTGACCCGCACATCAGGGCTGTGCGTGATGGTAAAGATGTCTCCGTCCTCTCCTGGGGCCTGTGTTCCAACCATCCTTCCCACCATCACAGCAGACAGGGCAGGGCCCACCTGCAGCCTACTCAGGCATTGTCCCTTAGGGTGTCACTTTGTGTGTGTGTCACAACCCAGCCAACTTGTCACAAAACATTGAGCATTTCTCTGATACTCACAGTTGGTTCTGGAGCTAAACTGATGTGTTTCTTACAGCTACTTCATCCGTTCCAGCTCCAAAGACAACAGACCCTCCTTCTGCCCTCCCATCTGTGGCCTCCTTGCCCAGCACCACCTCCTGCGCTCCGCTTCTGCCCCCTGCATCCCAGCACACTGCCNGGAGCTAAACTGATGTGTTTCTTACAGCTACTTCATCCGTTCCAGCTCCAAAGACAACAGACCCTCCTTCTGCCCTCCCATCTGTGGCCTCCTTGCCCAGCACCACCTCCTGCGCTCCGCTTCTGCCCCCTGCATCCCAGCACACTGCCACTCTGCCCTCCCTGTCCCAGCCCGGGGACCTGTCCAGCAGTCCCCTCTCTCAGCTCAGCAGGTATGGGGACAACAGGGACCCAGAGTCCGAGGCACCAAGGCTAAGTCCTGGAGCTTCTGGATGGCTGTGTCCATGGACAGAGCCCACGTGCCCCTGCCTGTCGTCCTGGCTGTTTGCAGTGATGCTGTGAGGCGGGGCTGCGGTCTCAGGCACTGGGTGTGAAAGCCCTGCCGCCTGTAATGCCTCTGCTGTCACACAGCCCTGGGTCTTTGGGGATGGGGTGGGGCCAAAGGATCGCTTCTGCTCCTCTTTATCCCTCAGGAGAGGGCCCCGTGTCTCGCCCCTGCCCCACAGTCTGGGCCCCATCACTGTGATGTGGGGTCAAAGTGCTGGGGGATTTCTGAGCAGGTCTCTTGTGTGGCACTTGCTGTGGGTTCAAAGTTGAGTGATCAGCACAGGCATGGGAGGACTGGACTGGTGGGTCCTCACCTACCTTCTGAGCAGAATTCTCCTCTTGCCTCATACAGCCTGGAGCAGAAGCCAGGCTTCTTGAATTCTGCATTTGATGGGCATTCAAGCTGTGGCATGCGGGGCCGATGTAGGAACTCTCTTCCCACACACACAGATTTAAGGGGGTCTCCAAGGCTGACTGTTCTTACTACAATCCTGTTCTTACCATTTACAGTCTCAGAGCAGATGGTTAGAGCTGCCTGAAGTGGGCCCTGTAGGTTCCCAGGGAAGGATGTCCTGGATCCTCATGGCGAGTGAGCAAGCCTTTAGGTCATTTCTAACCACAGAACACCTGTCTGAGGTGATGTGGAATGAAGGGTGTCCAGCCAAGCCTTCCCATGGGGAGAAAAGGCAAGCTCGTGGATAGCCTGCGTGGCCGACTGGCCCCTGGTATAGGAGGGCCGTGGTGGACGCATGGTGCTGTCTTGTCTTCCAGCTCCCTCTCCAGCCACCAGAGCAGCCTCGCCTCCACGAACATGCCGCTCCCCGCCAGCACATCCCACACGGTAAGTGTTCTGCTCCCCACCCACTCCCTCCCTAGCCGGCTTGGGGCCTAGGCAGGGGCAGGGTTGGGGGAGGCTGTAGTTGTGAATCTGAATATCCGGATACTCTAATCACTTGGCTATGCTGTCTCATCTTGGTTCGTGGTTTGAACAGATAATTTCCTAGGCCCCACGGAGGACATGTGGTTCAGGCCTCTGTGGTGAAATCGGCTCTCCAGACCTGCTGCGATGGGCAGGGCGGTCAGGTGGTGGATTTGTTCCCCAGAATTCACTGTTCATTCTAGGAGACCTTTCTGCCTAGCAGGGTTTGTTTTATTTTCTGGGGCTTCTTACGTTGGGGTCTTTGCAAGCTTTTTAGAGGAAAGTCGACTTGTTGCCAACTTCTGCTTGGCATCTGTTGCGTGTGTTCTCAGCCATGTCCAGTTCTCCATGACCCTGTGGACTGGGTTTTGCTAAAAGTCCAGTTTTATCAAGAGCAGTGCTTCTGGAGAATACTCTGGTACTTTGTGAAGTCCATTGTAGGGACAGTGTGTGAAGGGAAAGGAAGAGTCTGTGTGTCTTTGAGACGGACCGATGGTCCAGCCAGTGTTACTGCATCCAGTGTGTGTGGTAATGGGGCCTTCATTCCTGCCAGCCCAGGCCGTCTTCTCCAGCTCAGGCGCGGGGGCTTTGGGAAGGTCCTTTTGCAGGAGCATGTGTGGAGTGTGGAGGGGCAAGAACAGAAGTGCAGGCGGGGTGCCGGCTGGGGAGGTCCTGATGTGTTGAAGGGCGATCCTAGAGTGTGGTTACTGAAGTCTTGGCATCTAAGCTTGGAGCTGGGAGCATGGTCTCGGCTCAGTCTAGACTGTGGGCTGAGGCAGCGTAGGGAGTGGAGACAGTTGCAAAAGCTGGCAGAGACTGGAACATGGAAGGAAAGGTGCCAGGAAAGAACCAAGTGCTCCCTCCCAGGAGACAGGAGGCTTCCACAAGGTGGGAGTAGGTGGTCTTTAAGCAGAGAGGGAAGTTTGGGGCCCAGGTGAATGGGGGAGTTGGGAAATTGGCAAATTAGTTTCTTCTGAAGAAGTCAAATCTTTTGCTATAGAATGAAGTGGTGGAAAAGGTTCAGTCTTGTCTTTCATCAGTATCTGGCCAACATTGTGGCATTCCTATTCTAGCTTAAGTAAAATTGGTTTATACATAATTCTTTGCTTGAAACACACAGATCACTGTCTTCCTAGCAGAGGTTGGTGTAACTGTCTCTGTCCTTGGAGTAAGCTGCCTGCCCACCACCTATGCCTTGTGTTTGGCCAGTGGGCACCCTGAGATGTCCCCTTTGTGAGCCCTGGAGCGCTGACCTCCCATCCTGGGCTCTCATCTCATGGTCCGCTGCACTGTCTTAGCAGGAACTGTGTCATACAGTCCCAGTGGCCACAACCAGAACTCCCAGTTGCCAAGGTGGTCACTGAGTCAAAAGACTCAATAACAAAAGACACACACTGAAAAGTTTTTGTCTCTCTTCTACTTGGTTTTGCCCCTTTTCCTATTATTTTCTTGATCTTTCAGTTAGTTTTCTTAACCTATCAAATCCGTACGCAGTCATTTTCCTTTCTGCTCTTTGCCTTGTCCTGTAATGTAAGTGGGAATGTACTATACAGTTTCCTATATCTTTCCCCTGACTCAACAGTGTATCTTTAGGAGGTTTCTGTGTTGGATCAGAGTTCTTTGTTCTTTTTTCATAGCTCTGCTGCGTTACATTATTTAGTAGTCCTCCTCTGATGGAACTTGAGGGCCGTTTTCAGTTTTGATATCCCAGAAATACTGCGGGTTTGGTTCTAGACCACTGCTATAAAGTGAATAATGTGGGAGAGTCGGTCACAGAAATCTTTTGATTTTTTTAGTGCATAAAAGTTTTGTTCACACTCTAGTTTGTTACGTGTGCAATAACATTATGTCTAAAAAATACAACATGTTTACATTTTTTCTTTTTGCCTCTAAAAAATATAACATATTTATCTTTTTTTTTCTTTTTGCTTTGCTGCAATAACATGTCTAAAAAATACAGCGTATTTTTCTTTTTCCCTCGCTGATCCTGTGGCATGCAGGATCTTAATTCCCCAACCAGGGATCCAACCCATGACCCCTGCAGTGGAAGCATGGGGGTTTTCACCAGCAGACTGCCAGAGAAGTCCCGCAATATCAGAGGTCACTGATCATCATAACAAATATTATGAAAAGTTTTGAAATATTGTGAGAATTACCAGAATGTGACACAGAGACGAAAAGTAAGCCAGCGCTATTGGAAAATTGGCACCAATAGACTTGCTTGACCCCCCAGTTGCCTTGGACCTTTGCTTTGTAGGAAACGCAGTATCTACAAAGCACAAGAGCATGCGGGTGCCTGTGCAGACAGTGGTGCACAGCCTTCTGCACAGGCTGTGTCTGCAGGCTAGACTCCGAGGTGGGATTGCTGGGCATTCGTCATATTACTCTGCGTAGTGATTTCAACCCACTTACCTCTCACTGGCAAACAGTGAAGTGTCCTCTTTCCCTACTGCCTCCCAAAATGATGTTACCAAATATTTGTATTTTTCTAATATGTTAATAGAAAAATGATCTGTCAGTATAGTGTTTAACTGAAAGAGCTTGAACATGTATTTTATACATTGGTAAACCATTAAATTTCCTTTTGGCTGAGATGTTTACATTTTTATGTCCAGTCTGTGGTATTTATTTCTATAGTTGGGAGACTAGTAAGTAGCCCTTTGTGATGGGAAGTGCAAATATTTTTCTTAGGTTTGTTGTTTTAGAAACAGTTTTGATTTTTAAATAGTCAGGTATATCATAATCTGTCAAATCTGTCAGAGCCAGATCTCTCCCACTTTGTAAAGGATCTCGTCTTTTCTCCTGCCCCTCGTGGTCTGGGGAAGGTGTGGTCAGCTGTGCTCTCCTGGGCCCATCTGGAGAGCTGAGTGACGGCCCCATCACATGGACTAAGCGGGCCAGCAGCCTGTCTTCTTCACAGATTCGAGAGGTGGGAGGGCAGATTCAGGAACCCTTTCAGGGTCCACTCAAGGCAGGAGAGGCTCTTTGGATGACCCCTGAGTGCCTGTGGATTCCCCCACTCCCCACACTGCCAGTTTGTTTTTTTTTAATCCTGTGGTCGGAAGGTTGAGTGGCCAGTGACATCACAGTGCAGTGGTCAGAGCTGTGTCTGTCTCTGGCTGGTGTCCTTGGATGGAAGCTGGGCTCTGTGCAGGGGATCATGAGGTGTGGTTAGTGGGCAGCCTCAGCCCCACTCTGGGCCCTTCTCTTGCTGGTCTGTCTCTCCATCTCGGTAGAAGGGGCAGGAGTCCTGGGGAGCCCCGGGAGACCAGAATTTTCGGAGTCTGCACTTGCTGAACCGGATCTGGTTGCTAGTGCCTGGGCGGGCAGGGAAGCCTGTGGGGCTGGGGCCTGCGCAGCCGTCTGGGCCCTGGAAGACCGCGCACGCTGCCCTTCTCCTGGTCTTTCCCGCTCTTCAGCTTCGCATCAGTTTCCCGGCTTTGTGGTGCACACGTTCAGTCTTACAGAGCCTTTCCTTCTGTCTTCGGCCCTCACTTTGCCTAACCAGGTATATCTTGTCTAGCTTCCTCTCAACCCTCCCTGCCACCTTGGTACTGGCAGCTGGGTGGGGCCCTTGGCGCTCAGGCTCTTCAAAGCTTTCGCTGGGCTTCGCCCTTCTTTCTTTGGTGGCTCTTCTCGGGCAGGCCTAGGGCCGGGCCATGCCCTTCCTGGTGTAGACCCTGAGGACCTACAGAATATCCTCACATGCTGGAGCAAAGGCCACCTGCGCTTCAGGTCAGAGGTGCCCAGGAGGCCTTGCCTTGGGCTGGGCCACCGTGGCCCTGGGCTCCACTCTCCTGATATTTTACAAGGTGGGTTTTCACCTCCTATTGAGATTCTGTGTTCATCTATAAGCTAAGGTTTACTTGAGGTTTCTGTGCCTGTTTCAGTTACCAAGGCATGAGCAACTTGAGCGATTTTTAGGACGATTTTGGTCATGAATCTCAGTTGTGGTGGTCTTGATACTCAGCTGACCAGTTGTATCCCCACAGCTTCGGTGAGGGGCCAGGGCGAGCACACAGGTCAGCCTGAGGCCGTGGGCCCAGAGCCCAGGCCAGTGCTCGCACATTCTCTGCTTTGCCCCAGATCCATGTGCCCTGGCTTTTCTGTTTTGCCAGCACCCCAGCGTGGACAGTGCCCCTTCCCTACAGCCCTCGGCCACCTTCTCAACGGCACCAACTTCCGCCTCGAGCGCCATGTCCTCAGGGCTCAGCTTGCCGAGCGGCATGAACACGGTCAACAGCCTGTGCCTGGGCAGTGCCCCCGGGAGTGCCCCCAGCAGCAGCGCCAGGGCTGCGCCTTTGATGACCTCAGGTGTGTCCCCGTGGCCTGGCCAGCCCCCCTCCCCCCATCAAGAGTGTAGCGTGGCTTCCTGGGAGGAGGCCCCGGTGGGCAGCCATGGGCGTTGAAAGCGCACAGCTGTGTCCGGCTCTGCCCCTGCGGGCTTCTTCTCTGTCCCACTGACCTCCTGAGGCCTGGTTCTTCCAGAGCTGGGATTGGGGTGGGAGCCAGATTCCTAGCTGATGGTGAAATCAGTTTTGCCGGGGAGGATGCTCCCTAGACAGGATTTCCGGCAGCTTTTCTGCTTGGAGCGGTCCGTTCTTTCCTGTCCTCACTCTTCCTGCAGCCGAGGTGACGGGGCAGCTCTCATGGGCTGTTCCTGGTCACTTTGTGTGACTGCCCATCAGCCAGACCTGGGCAGGCTGCGTGGGCCCAGCCGACTGTGGTTTGCCAGCAGCTCATCCCCTGCGGCCCAGCCTGTCCCTGTCCTGGGGCTACCTGGTCTGCTGCGTTCTGCTATGCCCCAGTCGCTGAGGAATTGTACTTGTGTGGGGGCCACGTCACTCCATTTGATTTTTGCCCTGCAGGCAAAGCGCCCCCTAACCTGCCCCAGGGGGTGCCTCCCCTGCTGCACAACCAGTACCTCGTGGGCCCCGGAGGACTGCTTCCTGCCTACCCGGTGAGTGCTCTCAGCTCCCCTCAGCCCAGCTGGCCTTGGGGGGTCTTGAGTTGCCTCCGCTCCCCCTGAGGGCAGCTCTGCCCTCAGACCCTGGGCCTTTCTCTAGCTGGACTCAGTCAAGGCGGGGCGTGTGCCCACAGCAGCTCGTCCCCGTCTCCTTCCTGCACGTGTCCTCCACCTCCAGCCTTGTTTTTGGCCCCATGTGGGCCAGGCTCCCCAGGGGTGGCGTGTGGCCTCTTACAGCTTTTGTGTCCCCACGCAGATTTACGGCTATGATGAGCTCCAGATGCTGCAGTCACGGCTGCCAATGGTGAGCGGGGTTTGGGGGAGGCTGAGGGGCTTCAGGCTCTGAGTCTCACGTATCCCACCTGCTCTCTGGGCCTCGGGACACTTCCCACCTGAGGACTCCCTCAGCACCGCAGCCGGGAAAGCTGCTGTGATGGGTGTGCCTGGTGCAGCTATAGCCTGGGCACCTTGAAGTTCTTTGGGACCTGGGCCCCGGTAGGCAGTGCCTCTAGCAAATGTGGGTCCTTCTCTTCCTTTAAGCCTCCCCCCATTAAAAAACAAAACAACCGGCCAGGACATGGGGTTACTTGCCTGCCCCTAGGCTTTTTATAAAGTCCTGTCCTTCAGAGTACCATCTAGTGTCTAGCTTCTGCAATGGCCATCGGTGATGGCAGCGTGGTTCTTTGGAGTGAGTGGCTGGAGCGACAAAAGGCCCTTCCAGGTTTAGCCTGCCATCTGTTTGTAAGATTGCTGGCCCTGGGATCTCTCTGATTGCTGCAGCCTCACTCTGAGGTCAGTGTTGCCTATCTGTTTTGGCCCTTGCTCCCAGGATGAGGCACTGGGCCTTCTCTGGGATGTGGCCGCGTGAACAGGACGCAGTGCAGGAACGGGACATAAGGCGGCATGCACCCTGCCTGGACAGCCTGCAGGCTCCTGTCCTGCCGCTCCCTTCTTGGTCTGCTGTTGAGTAGACTCCTGATCGTTTTCAGCAGTCTGGGACATCTGTCACATTGTCAGGGAGTAATGCTATTTGGACACTGATGTCAGCTCTGTTGGGCACAGGCTTTCCTTTTCCCCAAGTGAAGGTGAGGTGTCCTTTGTCAGACTGAAGCTGGAGTGGAGCGCCTGCTCCCCCCACTTCGCCCCCCAACCCCGACACTTCGTGCAGGGTGAGGTAGTGTTGCCTGCTCTGGGCTAACCGCAGAGAGCTCAGGGAGCTGTGGGCACTAGGCCCAGTGGCTGAAGCGTGTTTCTCTTGGGAGACTCTTTCATCTGCTGGAGCATTTCCTGAGGCTTGGGGCTGGCCTGCTCTTCCCCAGTGTGCAAACCAGCAGCCACTGCAAACCCATGCTACTTCCCGAGGGCCTGTGGGGCTTTCTGCCCACATCCCCAGAGGGCCCAGAAAGGTATTGAGAACGTCCTGGCAGATGTCTATGGTGCACCTGAGGCCTCTGAGCTGAGGGAAAGCCCTCCTGCTTTCCTCGTGGTCAGCAGTGTCCCGGAAAAGCACCCACATCCTCCTCTGGATCCACTTTGGCTTCACTGCCAGGAAATCTCCCAGGAAATCCACAGCATCTTCAGCCCAGGATCATGTGTGTGATTGGGATCCAGTGGCTCTGCCGGGGAAGGCTGAGGGACTGGTCAGTGTGTCTGCATGCTGTGTGGCTGCCACAACTCTGAAGGGCACCATTTGTTTTGAATTTCCCGAGTGCTGCCCTCTGGTGGTCCAGTCAGGAACGTGGCCTTCCCTGGAGCACCCAGCTGCCTGCAGGGCCCTCTGTCCTAGGAATGGGTGAGGCCGTTCCGCTGACCGAGTCTCTGATCTCTCCTAGGATTACTATGGGATCCCTTTCGCTGCACCCCCAGCCCTCGCCAGTCGAGATGGGAGCCTCACTAATAACCCGTATTCAGGTTAGTCTTCTTAGGAGTAGGGGCTGCTCAAAGGACTAGCCTGTGGCCCATCCCAGGAGCCTGGAAACAAATGGAAGGGCTGCAGAGACCTGCCAGCTTCCTGTTGTTGAGCCAGCAGCCAGCCCTGTTCCTATTTGCAGGGGCCTGTCTGACTTTATCCTCCTGCTGGGATGAGGGGTGGGGACTGCATCAGTGCCCCTGTTCCCCTAGGTGATGTCACCAAGTTTGGCCGAGGTGACTCTGCGTCCCCTGCACCCCCCACCACCCTGGCTCAGCCACAGCAGAGCCAGTCCCAGGCCCACCACACAGCTCAGCAGCCCTTTCTGAGTCCCGCCCTGCCGCCTGGCTACAGCTACACTGGCCTCCCCTACTACACAGGCGTGCCCAGTGCCTTCCAGTATGGGCCCACCATGTTTGTGAGTATCAGTGGGGGTGTTCCTCCAGCTCCAGGGAGCAGAAGCAGGGAGGGGGGATAGGTCCCCACTCGGGCTCACCTGGCCTTGAAGAATGGGTCAAGGCTGGGGTTCCTGTTTCATCTGTTTGGAGACCTAGCCGGTGTGGCACTAGTAAAGACACATTCCTAGTGGTTGTGCCACCTGCTGCCCGAGCCTAAGCTGGGTGACCGGCTTCCCTCACTCTGTTCTCCACTAATGCCTCTGCTGCTTGTCCCTCACCCAGGTCCCTCCGGCCTCAGCCAAGCAGCACGGTGTGAGCCTCAGCACCCCCAGCACCCCTTTCCAGCAGGCCAGTGGTTATGGCCAGCACAGCTACAGCACAGGTGAGGGGTGCTCCCAGCCCAGAGAGGCATGGGCAGGACTGGCTCACTGAGCTCACACACGCCTCTTGTCCCCGCCACGCTAGGTTATGACGACCTGACCCCAGGCACCGCAGCCGGAGACTACAGCAAGGGTGGCTATGGTGGATCATCACAAGCACAGAACAAGGCTGCAGGTTCTGGGCCTGGCAAAGGTAGCATCACCCCTTCCATCCAGGTCTGAGGCCCAAAGCAGTTGTCTCCCACCCTGACTCCTCCTCAGGCGAGGCCACCCCAGAGGGCCCCTGGAGGTGGGAGAGACTGGAGCTGGGCCCTGCTGCCATGGGATTCACCCACCGCTTTTCCTTCCAGGAGTGTCAGCGACTTCGAGCACCTCTGGCCTCCCTGATATGACCGGGCCTGTCTACAACAAGACTCAGGTGAGGGGGGTGCCTGGCACTGGGGGGCCAGGCTGGGGCAGGTGCCGCCCAGCCGGCCCTCATTGTTGTCTCTGCCCTGCAGACATTTGACAAGCAGGGATTTCACGCAGGGACTCCACCCCCATTCAGCCTGCCCTCGGCCTTGAGCTCCACCGGGCCCCTGGCCCCTGGAGCGGCGCCCGGGTACGCGCCCCCGCCGTTCCTGCACATCCTGCCTGCCCACCAGCAGCCTCCCTCACAGCTGCTCCACCACCACCTCCCGCAGGATGCTCAGGTGAGCTGTCGGAGGCAGCAGCCACCTGGCCCTGCACACCCAGGTGGGGGTGATGGTGGTCTGCTGCAGCCTTGACCGCCTTCTCTCCTTCTCAGAGCGGCTCCGGTCAGCGCAACCAGCCCAGCTCACTGCAGCCCAAGTCGCAAGCCTCCAAACCTGCCTACGGCAACTCTCCATACTGGACAAACTGAACCCTGAAGCGGGGCTGCCTGGGCGGGCTTCTCCTGGGCAGGAGAAAACACATGGAGCCCATTTCTCTGGGAGCCCGGCACCCTTTTCTAGAATTCCTGAGACATGTAACTGTGTCAGCCGAGCCTCTGTGGGGGAGCTTGCCTCCCAGACTCGCTGTTGTATGTAATGTATTTATGTATGTATTTGTAAATGTGATACAAGTCTTAGGGGCGTGGGGAGCAGCTGCTACTCTCCCCACTGAAGCCCCTTCTTGCTGTAGCAAAAGCAGCGTCCCCTCCCCGCTGCCTCAGGCCTTCTCCATAGCCCCCTGTACGGGCAGTGTCTGGAGGGGCTGGCTTAGGGCAGTTCGGGTACTAGGGTCAGGTACCAATGAAGAATCACGATTTATCTCGCTCCCTTGTAAACCATTATTTGAGTTTTTGTCCTTGTGTAATTATTTTCTCCCTCACTTTTTGAGAAACTGGTCCTTTTGTCATTTGTCATGTTCCCCTCCCTCCAAATCTTGATCTGGGAATAGCAGAGATATGTCCCCCACCCAACATGAAAGTGGCACCTATTTGTCTCCATAGAGAGCAGGGGCGTCTGGGCTTGTCCCCAGATTGGCCTTCCTCTGGCTGACCATTCTTAATTCTGAATTTGCGCTCAGATATTCAGCTAGTCAGCTCCCTCCTTTAAAAAAAAATCAGATATGCTTTCATTTCGGTGAGAGCACATCTTCAGCAAAGGCTCCTCTATTCCAGTTGTCCTGAACCAGGAGGGTGACCATTTCGGAGGTTTTCTCTTTTGCCCAAACTCCACCTAATAAAGTTCTGAGAGCATGCTTGGTCTCTTGAATGGTGTGACTGAAGGAAGAGGTCAGGGCAGAGGCATCTTCATTACAGTGCCAGGTACCCTGGACTTCAGAGGGTTGAAGCAGAACTCATGTCTTCTGGTAATAGGTCGTCAGGGCTACAGTGGGTATTTGGGTATTCTTTGCTTTGCCTGGGCCCTTCCCTTGCCCCCAGTCAGCATCCAGGGAGATGGCAAAGGTAAAGGATACGGCTGACAAGGTAGCTAACCCCGAGACATTGCCCGTTACCTTTGCTTTTCTTGCAACTCTGTAACAGACCTAGGGGACAAGCAGGGTAATTTCTTTTCCAACCAAAGGTAAGAGCTGAGAACACAGTTCTAGGCCTGTGAGAGAGTTTAAACAGTTAAACTCTGTCCTTTGCTTTTCATCAGCCAAATGCCATCTTGACTGATAACTGTAACAAGTGAGTCAAGGTGCTGTGAAGTAGGTAAGTGGGTCCTGAGCTAAATTGCTCTAGAAGGTCCCAAGGAACTATTCACCTGAGGCCAGGATTCTGACTTGCCTTAAGCTCCTCCTCCTTGATTTCAGGCCACCAGTGCAGAAGGAACTGGGGCCATAAAATATCCACGTCTCTTGCCAGGAGGCCAATCTCCATGCTTGTCGAGGCACAGATGCAATTCAACCTGGCAGCTAGTTCAGGGCCCTGAGGTGTTGCCCAGAGCATAACATTATAGCGTCTCCTTTCAGGTCAGCATGCTGGACGGAACCAGCCTGGGGCACAGTCCTCATTTTCGCTGCTTTTGACCTCTAAAATCAAGAGGTCAGGTATGTTGAGCATTGCTGGCTGGCTTAAAAAAAGGTTAAATGTCCACAATTGAAACGTATCACTATCATGGCACCTGTGCCTCCTTATCACTGTTTAACAGCAGGAAGTTAAGATGACAAGTGACAAGAAAAACAAAAAACTGCTTAAGGAGGGCAGTGGAGCACCCGTCCATCAGTCCACTGACCTATTTGTACCAGCAGATTGTGCCCTATTTAAGAATTAAGGTTAACAAATGACTTTGTCTTTAGTAACCTTTCTTAAACTAGTAAGGACTTGTTTTTTAAAAAATTTTCAGCTGAGTCCTGTGTACAATCTGGGAACACAGGAAGTATTAAGACCACCTTTTAACACACAAAAAAGAAAAGGGTCATTCCATGGGGAAGTAGCAATACAGGTATATTTTATTTCACATTTTATTAGTAGACAGATGGGCAGAAAAAGACAAAAATAAACTAAGGGGGAAGTTGAACACAAAATGCGTCAGATAATCTTTTCTCATAAGTTAAACTGAAGAAAAACATCTACAATTTCAGCTAAGAAAACTATTAAAGTCAGGTGTGTCCTGCTGGTTTCAGAAGAGTTGAAAATTGCATCTGAATCTTTAAATGTAAACCTTTTTTTAAAAATCAGGATGGGGTGGGGTGGAGGGTTAATTTTCAGTGGAGAACTACANATCTACAATTTCAGCTAAGAAAACTATTAAAGTCAGGTGTGTCCTGCTGGTTTCAGAAGAGTTGAAAATTGCATCTGAATCTTTAAATGTAAACCTTTTTTTAAAAATCAGGATGGGGTGGGGTGGAGGGTTAATTTTCAGTGGAGAACTACACATTTTCCCCTTCAATCACTTACTATGTATTTTCCAAACATAAGGAAACCAGCAAATAAAAAGCAAGTAATTACCGGTAAAGAAGGGACTACAAAAAAGTGTGGCTAACAGAAAAGAACTCTGGAATGATGTGAAATGAAAGTGGGGAAGACTGTGAGAAGCAATAACAAAATCACGATGATACACTTTGTCCACCCAGCCTCAAAACACGGACCTGAAGAGCATCCAGAGGCCTCCACTACAATCTGAAGGAACCTCAAACTGCAGGGTGGTTTCTGAATTAATGTTACACCAAACAGCACAACTGTACTCCCAAGGTTGTGGCCTAAGATCTCCACTCACTCCCAAAAGCAATCACGTGCTCAAAGTCTCCTGTGTCTTGTGTTATTACAGAGCTCTGGAACCAGCACTTGGGTTTACAAGTCAGAGCTATCTGAATGTCCGCCTTCTAGCAATTCTAGCAAGTCAACACCCCCCCCCCATCTTTTCTAGAACTGATTGTACTCTCATCAGAGGCAAACCTAGCCCTCAAAAGTAAAACCCCAAAGGGCTGAGAGGTACAACCTCCACCTGGCTCTCTGGCTCCCTGAGTCAATGTGCAACAGAGGCCACAGGGCCTAATGGGACAGCACCTCCCACAATGCCAAAGTGTCTGGCCTGC
Source organism: Neotragus pygmaeus (assembly GCA_006410875.1). Lineage (NCBI taxonomy): Eukaryota > Metazoa > Chordata > Mammalia > Artiodactyla > Bovidae > Neotragus > Neotragus pygmaeus. Next base: position 1,497,670 of record SJYV01001120.1, on the reverse strand, counting down.
CCTGGGAGAGAAACGCTTCAGCAGGAAGGGGAAGGCTTAGTTTTAGGGTTCCAAGAGTTAAGACCAAGCTACTGGCTGTAAACGTGGGGGGTGTGTATGTGTCTAGTAGTGGAGAGTGAGAGTACATGTGGGGCATAAAAAGCTACTTTCAACATCACTGTTTCATCACAGGAGAGCTGCTTTGTTTTCTGAATCTGATCACAGTTGCTGATTCAGAGGTGCAGGTAGCCCCATGGAGTTTGGACAGATTCTGGGACCAGGCTCAACATTGTCCCATATGAACCTTAGCACATTTAGCGTTCCCGATTTAATACTAGACCAAACCTAAGATTCCAAAGAGGGCTGCTGGGAATTTGTCAGCAAATGGTTGGAGAGTCTGAAGAGCGAATGAAAACCCTGAGATCAGAAAGGAAGGAGGAACTAAGGACCTAAGCATCACTTACTCTGTCCTAGGATCCATCCTACCCGTCCCTCATCAACCCTTTCATTCTTTCTGAGCTGTACAATCTGAAGAAAAGGAGTTGATGCTAGCACACAGGGATCTGGAGTAAGGTTTGTATTTTTCCTACTGAAAACAACACTGCCCTCTTATGCACTGGCCCACCCCCACAAGAAACAAAAATCATTGCCACGTACAGAAGTCCCTGGTTGGTGAAGGCTGATGGAACTTGATATTGATTGAAGTAACACACGATCGGCACAAGGGAAATCAAAGCTGCAGCAACTGTGCGGCAGGAAGATCGAGTGTTGCCTGGACACTGCCTGCAGCCAACTCCCCTGGCCCTCCCAGAAGAGACAAAGCAGCTCAGGGGAAAGCTCCATGCACAGCTGCTGCTTGCACTCCGCAGCCCGAGTACATCAAAAGGAGACAAAGTCGGGGTCACATCCAGTGAGGAAAGCGGGAACCAGTCACTCAGGTCTCACATATATCCACAGTTACCACTATCAGTATAAGCAGCTCAATGAAAACCAAAATCTTAAACACATGCACCTAGTATTAATACTGAGTAATTAAAACCTCGCTACTTAAAAAAAAAAATGCTCGTGAGAGTGTATCTTTCAGGGAAAGGCCATGTTACCTATATGAAACAGATGTTTTCTCTCCCAACAGTGGTCACCAGCAGTTTGACTATCCCCCAGCAGCATCAACCAAAACTGGCATAGTGATTTTAAATCTTTGTTCCCATCACTAAGTCTCCACACACTCACGCTAATCCACCCCCTCTCTCCCCACTCCCTGGGGGGCAAAAATTAACTCTGCCTTCAAAATAAATAGCAATCAGTTCTATGTAAAGTATGAATATTTATTTCAGGCTTTAGATCCCAATTTCAAAAAACAAAATCTGATTCCTCTCTTCTGTGTGAGGATGATTTCCTGGAGGCTGAACAGTTCTGTGCCCTTAGGAACATGTCTCAGGTTCAGAACAAAGTCCCTGACGCCCACTGTACCCCAGCCTTAAGAAACAAAACTCACCATCATGGGGCTGAACAAATGCACACACACGTAAATGAGCAGCTAAACCTTGGCAAATCTGCTTTAAAAAAAAAAAGTTTGTTTTCTGGGGGTTTTGTGGTGGTTTTCTTTTGCTACCCAGCATATGCAGCACTTGTGAACTCCCAATGGGTTCCCAGCTTTAAACACATTAAACGTCTTGGTGAAAGACTAATTCTTCAAGAATCTAAAAACAGAACAAACGTGTTTTGCTGTGAACGCTTTGTAGAGACGAAGTGAGGCAAGAGTTTGGATTTAAAGAAAGGGAAAAAGAAAGAATACAGTGATGGAAGGGTAAAGAATGCAAGAATTCAGACATTCTGTGGAGGATTACTCTCTCTCCGTTAAGAGGTCCATAAAAAGGAGCAAACTGAGATCCATAAGGGGAGTCAGCAGGAGCCGTGTTTGTTTTCCCCACCCCTGTGATAGCTTTTTGCCGAGGGGCCACTGCTAGGTCCCCACTTGCTCCCCTCCCTTTGGCCTGAGACGGCAGGGCAGTACAGGGGCCTTGAAGGAGCACGTCACGACTCCTCATTTCCAGAATCATCATCATCGTAACAGTCGGCATCTTCCTCCTCCTCATCTTCATCATCAATGTCATCGTCGTACAAGTCGTCATAAAGCAAATCTGAGCTGTTGTCATTGGAAGGCACTTTAGTTTTGATGCAGTATTCCGCCAGGGTCGTAGGGACCTTCACTCCATCCTTCTCTGCTTCAGCTTTAGTGGCTGACACCTGTTTCCTGAAGAGAGGATAGTTTATGTAAGTCTCTGGAACATGGATTTATAATTGGCCAAAATAATCCAAAAGTCTTTGTGACTTAGGTTTTTGAACTTTAGAACCTATCTACTTAAAAGCATCTTCGACAAATACCCTCTACTACACCAAATGTTCTAGCCCATCAGGTACCCATCTGAAGGACACTTAATAATGACCCTTCTGAAGGGTGTTTGAAGCTATGGATCTCAAATACTGGTTAGCTGGAAATCACCTCACATTTTTTTTTTCCAGTTGGTCTCACACTAAACCTAGAATACAGGCCCCAACAACTCAATAATCCTCCTACTCAGAGTAAAATCCAAATATCTCATGTTAAATTCAAAGTCTTGCATGATCCACCTGCCTACCAATTCACTGCTTTCTCCAATTCCAAAACATTCAGACCACTCTGGGGTATTTTTTAGTACCTTCAAACACACCTAGTTTTTCTGTGTGGATCAGTTGTCCTGCCCTACACATACGAACTTATGAACATATGTCACCTGAGAGGAGGCCTGTTCTGACAGAAAAGAAGCCATCTTGTCATTCCTTCATATTATCCTACTTCCTCGCTTGTTCACTTTTCTGTCATTCTCACCCCTGAATGTGAGCAAAGACCTCGTCTGCCTGAGTTATTTCTGTTCCCCTGCTGCTTAGAGCACAGTCTGTCATACACACAGCTGTGCAACAAATATTGACTGTATGAATGCATGAAGGTTGTTTCCTTCAACAAGTATGAAAATTTGATCCCTCAAGGGGTTAGAGAAACTGAACTTAAAACATCAAACCACTATTCTCCCCGTCTTCCTTTTAATTAGACTCCTCTCGGTTGATCTTGCTGCCTTGCATGCTGGTGTTGAGGCTTTCAGGCTTGAATCTCTCTTCTCACACTCTTCTCCTGGGACCACATTATCCATTCCTAGGGTTCATACTGACAGCACTCAAATCATCAGGGTCCAGCCTAGACTTCTGAGCGCTATGCCCTTCTCCGTCCTGATGGAACCCTAACGCAGCCAGTCTTCATCTGTCTGGTCTGTTGTCGTCCACCTCTGTCGCCAGTTTCTCCCATCTTTCTTCTCTCAGCTCCTTACTTCAAAGTCCTAAATATTTTCAAATCTGTTTTCTCACTCTTGTTTGTCACTTCATTAATTTCGTCTTCATCTCAGCCTCCTCAGAGTGCAACTGGTCTGGTCAGTCACTTTCCTTTGGAACTCAAATAGGATTATCCTTTCACACACAGTCTTTAAGTGACACTCTATCACCTCCTTCTGACTTCACTGTCTTTTAAGACCTGATGCCTTTCTTAATTTCCCATCAATTCTCAAATTAGAATTTACGATTCTCTTGACATGTCATGCCTTCATACACCTGTGTTTTAGTAAACTTGTTTCTCCCTCTCTCTGAAAAATTCTTGGTTAAGATGTATTCTCTCTCCTAGGAACATATTATATATTCCTTCCACTGTATCTTGTTTATGGTTCTATAATTGCACTTATCCTATTACACAGTCATTTGTTTGTTTACAAACAGAAGTATGAATTCCATTAAGGAAAAAGATTGTGCCTGACATCCAACCTTCCCGTGAACATCAGATTTCCGTCTGACAATTTTATGAAGAATTCCCATTTTCAAATCCTCAATCCACTTCCACACTCAACTTCTTACTACTTACACTAGTTATCTTCAATATTTGGTATAAACCAGTTACCTAAGTGGCTGGTAAAAACAAAATACAGATGCCCAGATTCTATCCTTGTAACTTCATTAAATGACTGTGGATTAGAGAGAGGCTCTGAAGGTGATTTACAGATAACTAATTCAGCTGTCAGATGACATGCATTTAAAAAAAATATCACATGATATTGTGCCATGTGATAATAAATTCTAGTGCTTACTAAAATTCCTATACACAGAATGGGCTGGGATTGTCCCTGGGCTCTACCAATCCTTAAGTACTGTTAGGAAAACCTTTTATTCTATGCAGGATATAACTAGAAATGAATGGCTGAGACTAATACCATCTACCTTTTTTTTTCCTTCTACAGATGGGAAAATTAAAGACCCTCAAAAGTTAACTGATAGGGGCTTCCCTGGTGGTCTAGCAGCTAAGACTTCACACTTTCAGTGCAGGGGATGTGGGTTTCATCCCTGGTTTGGGAACTAAGATCCCACAGGCTGCAACTAAAGATCCCGCATACCATAACTAAGACCTGGGACAGTTAAATAAATAAATAAATAAATAAAGTTAACTTACAAAAGGTCATACGAGGCATGGCATAATTCTTACTCTGTTCTGTTAAATCATGTACTACAGTTGCTGATAACGATTGTAGGGTAAGGGAGTTAGAGAAGGCAAGGATGATTCTTAGAAGAAGTTGCTGTGGTTAATAAAAACATCAATAATTTATAGGATTTCACTGATAAAAATTTGAAAACAAAAATACTTGGAGTAGACATCTGGAATACCTTGGGTGTTTGCTACACTTAAAGGACATGTTGAAAGCCTAGAACAGTGTCCCTAAACTGATCAGGAGGAAGAGTTTGCAAACTCGACTAGCCAGAACATGGATGTTCTCACATGTACACCCATGGTGGATTCAAGTCAATGTATGGCAAAACCAATACAATATTGTAGAGTTAAGAAAAAAAAAAAAAAGACCATGGAAGTTCTGGAAATCAGATCTGCTGCTCTCTCAAAAGCCAGTATCATTAGGCTCACGTACAAATCTCTTCCCAAATGATAAATCTAATTGGCAAACACAGAGTTGACACTTAAGTTCAATTTAAGCCCTTGGTTCCAGGATATACTTTGATTTTGTATGAAGACTTGAAGCAAACAGAAGACAAAACAAAACACCTTACCTAATGATTTCAGCATATTCTTTGTCTTTTCCTTTACTGTCCCTCCATTTCCTGAACATAACCGAAGCATCCACATTGGCTGGGGAGAAGGTGTTGGGCTCATTAAGCAATGAGATTACACTTAACAGGATAGTCCTAGAAACAAGAAAAAAGGGTCAGCTATGAATATTTACATTCACAGTATTCACAAGTTTTTGTTTTAAATTTAAGACTATAATATTTGAGGCTTTAGGGGAGTATCAAAATTTTGTTTCCAGTACTGGTTAGACTAGGAATAAGTTGTTATCTGGGAGACAACGCAGAGAGAATCTGAGATTAGCATGAAGGCTGGTTTGCAGGCCAAAATATGAATTCTGTAGAAGATACTGTCTTAACTGGCAACATGTTCCAATCTACAAGAATTGGACGTCTGGAAGCTTTTCAAATAACATTTTAAAAATGAAAAGTTTTCTTTTTTAAGGTTAAAAAATTTTTTTATTGCAGTGTTTTATTTTTTAAAAGCCATAGTTTTTATATGGGTGTGTATATATATATATTTTTAAATTTTTACAATGATGTGCTGGTTTCTGCCATACAACAACACAAATCTGCCATAGTTATACCTACATTCCCTCCCTCCCTAGCTCCCTCTCTTCCCTCCATTTCCCCTTCTAGGTCATCACAGAGGGCCAAACTGGGCTTCTTGTGCTACACAGCAACTTCTCACCAGCAATCTATCTTACGCCTGATAGTGTATATATGTTGTTGCTAATTTCTCCATTAGTCTCACTCTTTCCCTCCCCTACTGTGTCTACAAGTCCACTCTCTGCATCTCCATTCCTCCCCTGCAAACAGGTTCATCATTGTTTTTCTAGATTCCATATATGTGTTAATGCTGTATTTGTTTTTTTTCTTCCTGACTTACTTCACTCTGTATAACAGACTCTAGGTTATACCTCACTAGAACTGACTCAAATTCATTCTGTTATGGCTGAATAATATTCCTTTGTATATCTGTATCACAGCTTCATTATCCATTCATCTGTCGATGGACATCTGTTGCTTCTGTGTCCTGGCTACTGTAAACAGAGCTGCTATGAACATTCGGGTACGTGTGTCTTTTTCAGTTATGGTTTTCTTGGGGTAGGGGGTGGGTATATACCCAGCAGAGGGGTTGTTGAGTCATATGGTAGATCTATTCCTAGTTTTTAAAGGAATCTCCAAACTGTTCTCCATAATGGCTGTATCATTTTACATTCCCACCAACAATATAGGAGGCTCCCTTTTCTCTACATTCTCTCCAGCATTTATTGTTTGTAAATTTTTGGATGATAGCCATTCTGACTGGTATGAGATGAGACCTCACTGTAGTTTTGATTTGTATTTCTCTAATGATTAGTGATGTTGAACATCTTTTCATGTGTTTATTGGCCATCTATATATCTTCTTTGGAGAAATGTTTAGGTCTGCCCATTTTTTGATTGGGCTGTTTGTTTTCCTAATGTTGAGCTGTATGAGCTGCTTATATATTCTGGAGATTAATCCTTTGTTAGTTATTTCATTTGCAATATAATCTCTCATTCTGAAAGTTGCCTTTTAATCTTGTTTACTGTTTCCTTTGCTGTGCAAAAGCTTTTAAGTTTAATCAGGCCCCATTTGTTTATTTTTGTTTTTATTTCCATTACTCTAGTTAAGAGCAAAAGGAAAAAGCAGAAGCAAAAAATACTTAGCTTGAAGGTAGTCTTTTCATGGCAAAGGGTAAAAATGATGCTAGACTCCATATATCTAATTTGTATCATGGCTGCTTAGAAGATCTGAAAACCAGTATTACATACAAATGTATTTCTCTCCCATACTTCTAAGGGAAGCAAGTTAAGAGTTCAGCAGAAGAATGGAGAAAAAGCAACAGTCTTAACATGGAAGAACTAATTTCTTAACAATAGAAATCTTATTCAATAATACTTACTAAGCACTTACTATTGTACCAGAGGCACTAAGTGAGATGCTGAATGTACAACTGTGAGAGAGTTAGATGCCATCCCTGATCTCTTAGGGCTCAGAAATTCTGTGACAATTTTTCATCCACAGATAAAACTAGATACCTTAATTACAGGGAATGAAGTTTCTGTTAGATAAAATAAACTCAGTAAGATCCAAAAATGTCTGAAACAGTTCTCATGCTTTTTTCTCCCCGAAAAGCTATGTGCATGAAGTTAAGAAACATGGGATGAAAAATTAAATTTCTCTACCTTTTCTCATTGGTGCGAGGTTACAGATTGTGTTGTTGCAAAATAGCCTTTTGCTCCTGACTCCAAGCAAAAAATAAAGGGAGGGAACCGGGCAATTAGATGTTTGATTTGATGAAACCTTCTCCTTAAAAGGGTAAAGAGTTTCTGTTACGTGATTATACAAGATTACCACAAAGGCACTTTCAAAGTAAACTTTCCCATCTAGTTAAAATCCATTTATCACATATATTAATATGCAACCCCCTTTCTATCAGGTTAACTCCTTGTTGTAACTCCCAAACCCATCCTTTTGGATTTCTTCAGTAGTTACAGTAAGAAGATTCAAAGAAACTCATCATTGCCAAAAATGGGAAATGGACTGACAATATCCTAGAAGCAAAAGAAAAATACGGGTAGAAAATTCTGTAAGGATTGTTTCAGAAGAAAACATACAAAATTTGTCTGAAAAATAAGCAGAATAAGGACAAACTCTGGTATAGATTAATGGTCCTGATCAGTACTCTATCTTCACAACTTTCTGTGATGATGGAAACATATAATCTGTGTTATCCAATATAACAGTGGCTACTGGACAACACAGGAAACATATAATCTGTGTTATCCAATATAATAGTGGCTACTGGACAACACAGGTCCAAATAAATTATGTTAACAGAATTAGGAGATTTTTCCCAGGAGAGTTCACCAAGTAGATTTTTTATATGTTGCAATGTGAATACCATATTGAAACACCAAATTGGAAAGTACAATTTAAAAAAATGGTAAATCATCCATCTCTATGAAAAGAAAATTACTTTCAGTACCATAGACTCCCTAAATTGAAATCCATGATGCTTTCAGAAGCATCAGGCACTAACTACAGTAGACTGTGATAATATTTGTTAATAACAGTTATCAATCCAGCATGTTTTCACTTCCTTCCTTTGTCTGGAGAGCAGAAATTATTTTTTGGGGGGGTACATGGAATCCATGCCACTGGTTCAGATGGGGTTAACCGTCTTCATCTAGCACACTTTCAAACAACAATGCCACACCTTCATAAAAACAACCCACCCACAGCTATAGACATACAACCAAGTGCTAGCAAAGGACTCAACACTAATGAATTCTGAAGCAATTCCATTCGCAATATCCTATTCAAAGCTTCCCAACCAGTATGTTGTGACTGGGTTACAGAAAAGTTGTTTGTGATTTCCCTCAGTCAGATGGGTGGGGAGGACCTGGGACAACCTGAGCCTCTGTGGAATGCTAATTTCTGGCCAAAGGAGCATCTTCAGTTTAATACACTGTGATCTACAAATAATATAATTTCATTTTGCCTATGTACTATGACTCAGAAAGGTTGGCAAGTATATTATACACACAGTTTATATAAGCTGTCCCACACTTGTGCCACTAGCTCCCTTCCCTTTCAGTGGGTTGTAGAGAAGACCAGACAGGAGAACACCCTAGCCTACTCCTGAGAGACCCTTGTACGTGACAGTGTGTCCTCTGGAGTGGATCCATAAATCTGGCCCCATGGCAAAGAAAACACTTTTCTATCCTTCAGAGGAAAGCAAATCCTTAACAAAGACTACTTCCTATCCAAGAGCCTGCAGTAGATATGGTAGGTAGTTCTGAGGGTGGTTCCTCAGAGAAAGCACTTGTGAAGCCTACTGCAAAGTCTAAGAGATCCCCACCCACCCACGGAAAGCTCTCATTTGGTTCTTGAGAGAATACGAATTAAGGCACATTTTGTTTCTTCCACTGAAAAGAGGAAGCATGGTGCTGTGGGCCCCTAATCACAAACACATGGCAGCATCAGAGGTCCCAACCCTCCCAACTTCATTTTTTGTTGACTAACGCCTACTTCTCCAAAACTTTCCAATTCTGTAAGGAACTCCCGTCCTCTAAACTTAATCCTGGACATCTGAGGACAGGGCTGTGGATCTCTTCTTCCAGAAAGTATGCCGGCTTCCTCTAGGAGGAGGATACTACTAAGCTCGTAGTGGAAACTAGTTGGCTGATGCTCTGGATCCCTACAAGTGCAGCACAGCACATTTTCTTTGCTTTCCCCTTTAGCCAGCTCTCACTACTCAACAGGTCTTGTGATATAAATCGACTTAGGCTTGCAAAGGTAACTGGAATTCCTTCCTCTTCCTCAGGTTACAAAAGCCTGCACAACTTTATCTTCTGAGTATGTTCACTGAGGTGCTAAATCAAAGACTAGTGCACGTGGTCATGAAGAAGTCCAAACACATGTGAACACGGAACCACTTTCAGATAACAGAGCCATTCAGCGGTCAAGACCCTACAACAGGCTGAAATGAACCTTTTGCCGCTTCCACCGCTATCTTGCTACAGCCATAAACTCGATATGGAGCTTAGAATCCTGAGGCAGACAAGTGCTAGATAATTTAGCAACAAGCAGGNAAACACATGTGAACACGGAACCACTTTCAGATAACAGAGCCATTCAGCGGTCAAGACCCTACAACAGGCTGAAATGAACCTTTTGCCGCTTCCACCGCTATCTTGCTACAGCCATAAACTCGATATGGAGCTTAGAATCCTGAGGCAGACAAGTGCTAGATAATTTAGCAACAAGCAGGTATCAACAATAACCTTTGGTATCTCATATCTTGCCTCTTGATATTTCAGTGCCATAAATAACCTATGAGAAATATATACAATTTACTACCTTAAAACAAATAACACACTCACAAATGTGGCGTGTTTCACATTAGATAGTGCTTTTCTGACTTTTCAGAGTTTTGGGCATCACCAGGAGTTCCAGATGAGGTTCCACAAGTCATACAAAACACTAGAAATACACAAACACCAAAACTCTCCCATTACTTGCCCACTCCAAGATCAATACATTGAAGAATCATCCAATAATTACATGGAATGAAGAAACAAAAAGGTCTGAGAAGTTCACTAATGACTTCCAATCCAAATACCTTTTGGAGCGGTGGGTAACGATCAAGGGGACAATCTGAAGATAACTAAGTTCTGGCTGTAAAGATTCTAAATAAGAAAGCATAAAGGCAAGGAAAGCAATCTCTGATGTGAAGTCCAGGTGCTTCTCAAATGGGGCTCAGGTTACCTCAGGGTCCAGAAAGAAAAAGTACTGATGCTGGTACCCAAAGTAGTTAAGGTAGTTTTAGAGTGCAAAGTAATACGAAAGGAGTTCCTTGCCCCCAAAGGACTGGATTAAATGAGAAACAGGCCTTTCTCTTTTTTCTTTTGGCCATGCTGTGTGGTTTGCAGGATCTTAGTTCCCTGACCAGAGATTGAACCCTGCTAAGGCAGTGAAGCACTGAGTCCTAACCAGTGGACCACCAGGGAACTCCCCAAACAGGCCTTTCTTTTGAGGGGAAAAAAAAAATAATAATATTTTAAGCTGAGACAAGGCAAAATACAGTCTTTGTATATTTGCACAGTAGCAAAGGCAAAAAGTTTGAATTGCTATGGGCAATGGTAATAGGTTTTCCATCTAGGCAGCACATGAATACAATGAGAAAAATCTTGTTTTGGGCTTTGCATCTGAAGAATGGGAAGGCTTCAGATGCTATGCTGTAGTTTTAATCCCCAGTACTTCAAACTATATATGGAGCAGTCTCTAGAGAGGTAATCAAGTTAAAATAAGGTCCTCAGAACAGGTCTTAATCCAATATGACTAATGTCCTTATAAGAAGGGGCAATAAGGACACAGATATGAACAGAGGGAAGACCATGTGGAGATAAACTGAGGACAGAAGCGTCAGAAGAAACAAACCTTGCCAGCACCTTCAGTTCAGTTCAGTCTCTCAGTCGTGTCCAACTCTTTGCGACCCCACGAATTGCAGCCCACCAGGCCTCCCTGTCTATCACCAACTCCTGGAGTTCACTCAAACTCACGTTCATCGAGTTGGTGATGCCATCCAGCCATCTCATCCTCTGTCGTCTCCTTCTCCTCCTGCCCCCAATCCCTCCCAGCATCAAGAGTCTTTTCCAATGAGTCAACTCTTCACATGAGGTGGCCAAAGTAATGGAATNAGAGAGAGAGAGAGAAAGAGAGAAGGCTTGCTTTCTCAAAGGGTGGGTGGGGTGCTATGGGAAGTATCCGATTCAACATTCAACCTCCAAAAGCAAGAATCACTAACACCTCAGAACTCCTTCTTTTAGTCTAGGGTTAATGCTAGCCCTGAAAAACAAGCACCAAAATCACTTAAAGAACAACTCTGCAGTTTTGGTTCAATTTTTCAACAAATCTTCCCCAATATTTAAATCCTTTTCTCAAAAGAGATGAGAAACAGGGTAGCCAAACTTTTCCAAAGCAACCACAGAGTAATGCCAATAATATCCTCAAGGAAAGAAAGCATGATTCTGAAATCTTACATTCTAGTCAAAATCTGTCATTTGAAATATAATGGCAAATACATTAGTATACTCTAATATACACATATACACAAGCACATAATATTTTTCATGTGTGAGAATTCAGGGAATGAAATACGGCTCCTAGGAGCAATCCCTTGAGAAATTACTAATGAACAAATTTCAGCCAATTAATAGACCAAAGGAAGTAAAATAATGAGCAGTAAATAGTGACTTGATCTAACAACAAGAATAAGAATTTTAAAAACTGGGATTATGTCACGTTACAGTACAGACTGTAAGTTTTATAACCCTGACAATGCAGAAACAATAATACTTAAAAGCTAGAAGGGGGAAGGGGGAAGCAGAAGCTTTCCTTTTCTTTTACATCCAAGTGTCAGTGTATTATTTGATGCTGAAAATTCAAGTAATAAAGTATGTATGAGCTAAAGGTACAAATACTCAGCTAACAGTGGTATGATGCTTAGATACGAGGGGATGAGGCAGAAAAATACTCATTTTCCTAATGATCCTAAAAGATCCTGTGTAAAGCAATGGTCTTGACACTAATATACATGTGACCCTGGAGATAATATAAAATATCACGTCAGTTCCTTCCAGCTTCCCTTTTCAGGATTGCCCTTCACAAGAAATTCATATTTCCCAAACATCCCAAGTATTTCTATGGTCCTTTGCCTAGTGGGAATGAAACATCAGAAGTGTAAAAGAGAAATTTACAAGTAGAGATGTTTTTCCTTCCTCATAAATAATTTTGTTAAAAGCACAGAGTGATTTTTTTAAGAGTATTTTGTTATTGGTGGACTATAATAAACTCAGCTATGTATAGATTGGGGCTGCTGGATTTACATCTTCACTAAAACAAACTCAGTAATTCCATCTCTGAATACTGTTGAGAAATGCTTCAACCCCAAGGGAGAATCCCATTAAAGCAAAGCAGAAAGTATAAGAAATGTGTAATGATTCTTTATTTCATAGACATTATAAACTTATGGCAAGTCTTAACACCTGATCTGAGAATTATTCATAGGCATGATGCTTGTCAAGGTGAGGTGTATCAACACATTTAGTTGAATTAAAAAGGGAAGTCATTTTTTTCTGATTAAGAAAATATACTTCCAAGATGTGGTGAAGTCCAAAATATACCCATTTTTCCCAATCCTGTATACTGGATAGAACAAAGTACCTAAAAAGAAGTCAGTAACTAGCATAATCAGAAGTATCTCATATGTCTTGAACAGTCTTTTAGGTATACTCATTACAGAGAGTGGGAAGCAAATACATAACTTGAAGAAACAGGTAAGAGAGGCTTGCATACATCAGGAAGCTTCTAATTCTTTGCTTTTGACAAAAATGGAGATTCTGATTGAATTACTAGCTTCCAGATCATTAAAAAAGATTAACAAGTGGGAGAGCAGATTAATTTCCTATACAGAAGAACCTGAAATAACTTACACAGATATCCCAGCCTCCTGGGGACATAATTCCCCATTCCTTAGTGTGGACTGCACCTATAACTTCCTTTATACAGAACAGAAAGTAGAAAATGAGGAATTTTACAGTGGAGAAATCCTAAAAACAAGTCTCAGCCAGGTGATGAATATTACCATCAAGAGTGATAAGTCATGCTGACAGTATGTACCCTTGATATGACATGATGAAAATGCACTTTACCTTAATTTCTCCCAACACTCCTAACTCCAATATAAGCAGAAAAAAGCATCAAACAAAATCCCAGTTAGGGGACATTCTATAAAACACCCTTCAAAACTGTCAAGGTCATCAAAACCAAGGAAAAGTTGAAGAAACTGTTGCAGTTGTCTAAAAAGAAACATCTATTAAATATAATGTGCTATCTATAATGTGTAGGATCTTAGAGCAGAAAAAACGACATTAGGAAAAAATTAAGAAAACGTGAAAGAATATGGACTTTGATCAATCATAATGTACTAATAGAAGTTCACTAATTGTAATACATGAACCATACTAATGTTAGATGTTAGTAACAAAGAAAACTGGCAGGTGTGGGGAACATGGGTACTATCTGTACTTCATAATTTTTCTGATAATCTAAAATCATTATAAGTTTAAGTTATTTTAAAAGAAACACACTGATGATAAAACTAAAATAAGAATACCCAGTCAACCTTCTGGGATAGTTATAATAAGAAACATGGAAAATAATAAGTACTAACAAAGATCTGGAGAAATTTGAATTCTCGCACACTGCTGGTGGGAATGCACTAAAAATTTAGTGCAGGCATGTTGGAAAACATGGCAGTTCCTTGAAAAGTTAAACACTGAGTTATGACCCCACAATTTCCAGGAATAAGTACAAGGAAATGAAAACATATGTGCACATAAAAACTTGCATACAATGTTCACAGCAGCATTATTCATAATAGCCAATGAGTGGAAACAACTGAAATGTCCATCAACTGATGAATGGATTAAAAAAAAGTGTAAAGACTAAGACTTTTCGGCAAAGTAGTAAGAGTCCTAGAATACAGAAGCAACCAATTCAAACACAGAAGTCATGAAATCTAAAGCAGCAGGGTGGAACTCAGATAATGCAAGAGGAAGAACTAAGAGTAGAATAATTCTTCCAAAGTGAACACAGAAATGAGCAACATATGCATTATTAGTCCATAAATATAACTCTTCAAAATGATGCATGCATGCTATATAAAGCTCTAGCATAAACAAAGCAATCATATATAAAAAGGATTATTTTGTACGTGTTAAAAGATTATATCCAATGTTAAGAGCCAGCTAGAAACCAGATTATTCCTTATGTAATTCCTTACCTGACATTTTGAGTAGGATTCCACCTTTCAGAGGGCAGTTCTCCACTCTGTGGGTCATCTACAGGTGGATGAAGAATTGAAATGCATACATCTCCATTCTACAAGACACAAATAACACATTCAGTAAATACTCAAAAGTATAATATAAAAAAAACAATTTTGCTGAAATTTCTTTTATTCCTAGAAAACTTGTTTTCTTACCACTGGGGAGTAAACTGCTTTTTCTTCATGTTTAGATCCAATGATAAAGAAGAATAAAGCATTTTTATATTATAAATATTCATTTTGACCAATCTCCAAAATACTTTTCTTACTTTTGCCTAAAATCTGCCTATAGACAGCATATATGACAAACCTACAGCAAACACCATTCTCACTGGTGAAGAACTAAAAGCATTTCCTCTAAGATCAGGAACAAGACAAGAATGTTCACTTTTGCCACTATTATTCAATTTGGAAGCCCTAGCCACAGCAATTAGAAAAGAAAAATAAATAAAAGGAATCCAAATTGGAAAAGAAGTAAAATTGTCACTGTTTGCAAATGACATGATACTCTACACAGAAAATCCTAAAGATGCCACCAGAAAACTACTAGAGCTAATCAATGAATTTGGTAAAGTTGCAGGATATAAAATTAATGCACAGAAATCTCTTGCATTCCTATAACACTAACAATGAAAGATAAGAAAGAGAAATTAAGAAAACAACTCCATTTACCATCGTAACAAAACAGAATAAAATAACTAGAAATAAACCTACCTAAGGAGGTAAAAGACCGGTCCTCAGAAAGCAAGAAGACACTGATGAAAGAAATCAAAGACAACACAAACAGATGGAAAGATATACCATGTTCTTGGATCGGAAGAATCAACACTGTGAAAACGATTATACTACCCTAAAGCAATTTACAAATTCAACGTAATCCCTATCAAATTACCAACGGCATCTGTCACAGAATTAGAACAAAAACTTTATAATTTGTATAGAAACAAAATAGATCCCAAATAGCCAAAGCAATTTTGAGAAAAAAAAGCGAAGTTGGAGGAATCAGGCTCCCTGATTTCAGACTATACTACAAGGTTACAGTAATCAAGACAGTATGGTACTGGCACAAAAATAGACCTATAGATCAATGAACAGGAGAGAAAGCCCAGAGATAAAACCACGTACCTACGGTCACAGTCATGTAATCTATGACAAAAGAGATAAGAACATACAACAGAGAAAAGACAGTCTTTTCAGTAAATGCCGCTGGAAAAACTGATAGCTACATGTAAAAGAATGTAATTAGAACACTAACACCATTCACAAAAATAAACTCAAAACTCATTATAGACCTAAATGTAAGATGGTACACTATAAAACTCTTAAAGGAAAACATAGGAAGAACACTGTTTGATACAAATCACAGGAAGATTTTTTTGTATCTACTCCCTAGAATAATGAAACAAAAATTAAACAAATCTAATTAAACTTAAAAGGTTTCACAGAGCAAAGGAAACCATAAACAAGATGAAAAGACAACCTTCAGAATGGGAGAAAATATTTTCATACAAAGCAACTGACAAGGGATTACTCCAGAATATACAAACAGCTCATGTAGCTCAATATCAAAAGAAAAACAAACCCTAAACAACCCAATCAAAAAATAAGCAGAAGACCTAAATAGACATTTCTCTCAAAAAGACATACAAATGGCCAAGAGGCACATGAAAAGATGCTCAACATCACTAATTATTAGAGAAATGCAGATCAAAACAGCAATGAGGTATCACTTCATACCAGTCAGAACAACCATCATCAAAAAATCTACAAACAATAAATGCTAAAGAGGGTGTGAAGAAGAAGGGAACGCTTTTGCACTATTGGTGGGAATGTAAATTGATACAGCTGCTATAGAGAACAGTAAGGAGGTTCCTTAAAAAAACTCAAAATAGAACTACGATACGACCCAGCAACCCCACTACTGGGCAAATACCCGGAGAACACCATAATTCAAAAAGACACAGGCACCCCAATGTTCACTGCAGCACACTATTTACAATAGTCACAACATGCAAGCAAACTAGATGTCCATCAACAGATAAATGGATTAAAAAAGATGTGGTGTATATATATGAGTGGCTCAGTGGTAAAGAATCCACCTGCCAATGAAGGAAACAGGTTTGATCCCTGGGTTGGGAAAGGGAAATGGCAACCCACTCTAGTATTCTTGCCTGAAAAACCCCATGGACAGGAGTCTGGTGGGTCCGTGAGGTCGCAAGCGTCAGACACAACTTAGTGACTAAACACTACCACCACATATATATACAATGGAATATTATTTGGTCATAAAAAAGAATGAAACTGGGTCATTTGTAGAGATGTGGATGGATTTAGAGACTGTCACAAAGAATGAAGTCAGAGAAAAATACCATATATTAATGCATATATGTGGATGTAGAAAAATTGTACATATCTGCAGGGCAGGGACAGAGACAGATGAAGAAAATGGATGTGTGAACATGGGTAGGAGAAGGGAGGAATGAATTGAGAGATTGGAACTGACATAGATACCCTACCATGTGTAAAATAGATCACTAGTGGGAACCTGATGTATAGTGCAGGAAGCTTAGCTGGGTGCTCCATAGTGACCTGGATGGGTGGGATGGGGGTAGGGGGTGTGGTAAAAGGAAGGGAGGTCCAAGAGGGAGGGAATACATGTTTATATATAGCTGATTCACTTCACTGTACATCAGAAATTAACACAATGTTGTAAAGCAAATATACTCCAATTTTTTTAAAAAAGAAAATCTGCCTATAACCTGTCTACAGAGAAGCTATAATCACCTTTAATATCAATGACTGGCTTCAATAAGTATGGTTTATATAAACTGATACATGTCTCCTAACAATTATATATAACTTCCTTGGTATATGGATAGAAGAACTCACCACTATGTATAATATTCTGGTTCATAAATTTAAATTATAGTATCTAATTCACAAGTGCTAAGTTTAAGTTAAAACACACATGGACTCTCTCATATGCAAGAGACTGTTAACAGAAAAGACTGAGAAAGATGTAGTAGCCTATTGGTTTAAAATAAAAGATTCAAATGTTTTAAAAGAGAGGTATAATCATATAGAATAAATCTTACATATAAACCTAAATTTACATACATGTACACACACACCAAGATAACAGAACATTTTAAAAAGGAGAATAAAATTTTAATGACATCAATGTAGAACACTATATTCCAAAACTTTGTACTAATGTTAGACAACATGAAAAGGTTTAAAAAAAAAACAAAACACTATAGAAACGAGGAAACTAGATATATTTGGAGAGGATACCTAGGATGTGCTTTGGAAGAAAAATGAAAGGCTTAAAGGTTGAAGAAGCTTTAAATAATGATTTCAATTTTAATAACCTAAAGGAAATTTAGACATGAGATTGCCTGAAAAAATAAACCAACATCAGAAATATGTTTGGGTAGTTATATTTATTTTGTACTATTACACCAATTACCACAAAATTGGCTGAGAACAATACATTTATTATTTTACAGTCTTGTAGGTCTAAGCTTGACACTGCTCTCCACAGGGTTAAAGTCAACTGTGGGGGTAGCAACACATTCCTTACTGGAGGCTCCAGGAAAGAATCCCTTTCCTTGCCCTTTCTGGCTTCTAAAGGGCACATCCTTTTGTTCTTGGCCCTCTTCCTCTAATCGTCAAAGGAAGCAATGCTGCATTTTTGGAGCCTTTCTTCTAAAGCCACATCTTCTCACTCTGATTTTCTTCCTACCCTACCTCTTCCACTTTAAGGCAGTGGTCCCCAACTTTTTTGATGCCTGGGACTGGTTTGGCGGAAGACAATTTTCCATGACCAGGGGTAGGGAAACTTCCCTGGTGCTTCAGACAGTAAAGCGTCTGCCTACAATGCGGAAGACCAGGGTTCAATTCCTGGGTCAGAAAGATCTCCTAGAGGAGGGAATGGCAACCCACTCCAATATTCTTCCTGCCACCCCCCACGCACACACCAAAAAAGGGGCTCAAAGAAATATTTAGACTTCCCTGGTGGCTCAGATGGTAAAGTATCTGCCTATAATGCAAGAGACCTGGGTTCAATCCCTGGGTTGGGAAGATATCCTGAAGAAATGGCAACCCACTCCAGTATTCTTGCCTGGAAAATCCCATAGACAAGAGGATCCTGGCAGGCTAAAGTCCATGGGGTTGCAAACAGTTGGACATGACTGAGTGACTTCAATTTCAAAGGGGTGGGGGTGAGGGGTGACTTTGGAATGATTCAAGCACAGTAGGGTTTGCACTCCTATGAGAATCTAATGCTCGGGCAATAATGTGAGCAATGGGGAGCAGCTGTAAATACAGATGAAGCTTGGCTTGCTTGCCCATCACATGAGGGCTTGCTTACCCACCTCATTCTCTGTGGCTTGGTTCCTAAAAGGCCCAGGGATTGGGGACCCCTACTCTAATGGACCTGTGATTACACTGGGACCACCTAGATTATCCAGAATAATCTCAGTTCAAGGTCACCTGATAAACAAGCCTAATTCTTCTTAACATGTGAAGGTACATATCACAGATTCCAGGGATTACAAGCAGACATCTCTGTGGAAGCATTATTCTACCTACCACAGGAGTGAAGAACACAGTTTGAATGAAAAATAAAACAAACAGAGGAGTATGTTACTTTGTTCACAGTTTAGTGTGTCTGTTAAATAAAATTTCTGAGTAGTGAAATGATATATAAACAGATATGTATGTAGAAATGACATATCAAAAAAATAAAATATGCAAAAAAAAAGAAATGACATATCAAAAGATGGGCATCTTTGGAGGAGGGCATGGCAACTCACTCCAATATTCTTGCCTGAAAAATCTCATGGACAGAGGAGCCTGGCGGGCTACAGTCCATGGGGTCACAAGAGTCGGACACAACTCAGTGACTAAACAACAGCAGCAGTTTTACAACAACCCTAAAAGAGCAACAGCAGGATGGACAGTTCCAGCAAAAGTCTCATCATCAGTGAATTCAATGAAGATATCGGCAGTTGTATGTGTCTTTTGAGCCCAGATCACTGGAAGAGAGCAATCAGTTTCACCTGCTGGATTTAACTTGGAATAAAAACATGGTTAAGAATAAAGAAAATGCCTTTGTTTCCATAAAAAAAAAAAAAAAAAAAGATGGGCATCTCAACTGATTCAGGCAAAGCACTTGACAAGACCCAACACTTACTCATAATAAAAATACTCAGAAAACCATACTTTTCAGCTATCTTAAAAGTGTAAAAGGGAGTTATATTAAAAAGATAAATAAATTTAAGAAACCAAAAAACCAACCCACAGCTAGCATCCTTTCCTAAGATCAGAAATAAGACAAAGGGCACCCACTTTTACCACTGCTATTTGCAATGTACCGGAAGTAGTAGCCAGAGGAATTAAGAAAAATCCTGAAAGTGTACAAACTGAAAAGGAAGAAGTAAATCCATTTCTATTGTAAAAATCAAAGAAAATTCCAAAGAACTCACAAGAAAACTACTAGAGAGAATCAATTCAACAAAGTTGTAGGATATAAGATCAACCCTCAAGTCAGTTCATTTTGGGATTTTTGAAATTCCAGTGGAAGCATCTCTGGAGGAGGGCATGGCAACCCACTCCAGTATTCTTGCCTGAAAAATCCCACGGACAAAGGTTAGGACTCTGCGCTTTCAGTGCCCAGGACCTGGGTTCAATCCCTGGTAAGGGAACTAAGATCTCACAAGCCATGTGGCATGACAAAAATAAATAAAACAAAAATTTTTAGTTTCATTTTTATACACTGGTGATGAACAATCTAAATAACAAGTTAAGCAAACAATTTCATTTACAATGGCCTCTAAAAGAATGAAATATCTAGGAATAAATCTAACCAGGGANAAAAAAGATGGGCATCTCAACTGATTCAGGCAAAGCACTTGACAAGACCCAACACTTACTCATAATAAAAATACTCAGAAAACCATACTTTTCAGCTATCTTAAAAGTGTAAAAGGGAGTTATATTAAAAAGATAAATAAATTTAAGAAACCAAAAAACCAACCCATAGCTAGCATCCTTTCCTAAGATCAGAAATAAGACAAAGGGCACCCACTTTTACCACTGCTATTTGCAATGTACCGGAAGTAGTAGCCAGAGGAATTAAGAAAAATCCTGAAAGTGTACAAACTGAAAAGGAAGAAGTAAATCCATTTCTATTGTAAAAATCAAAGAAAATTCCAAAGAACTCACAAGAAAACTACTAGAGAGAATCAATTCAACAAAGTTGTAGGATATAAGATCAACCCTCAAGTCAGTTCATTTTGGGATTTTTGAAATTCCAGTGGAAGCATCTCTGGAGGAGGGCATGGCAACCCACTCCAGTATTCTTGCCTGAAAAATCCCACGGACAAAGGTTAGGACTCTGCGCTTTCAGTGCCCAGGACCTGGGTTCAATCCCTGGTAAGGGAACTAAGATCTCACAAGCCATGTGGCATGACAAAAATAAATAAAACAAAAATTTTTAGTTTCATTTTTATACACTGGTGATGAACAATCTAAATAACAAGTTAAGCAAACAATTTCATTTACAATGGCCTCTAAAAGAATGAAATATCTAGGAATAAATCTAACCAGGGAGGTGAAAGCCCTATACAAAGAAATTATAAAACACTGCTCAAAGAAATTAAAGATGACCTTAAAAAAAAAAGAAAAACAGCCTATATTCATGGGTAGGAAAACTTAATGTTGGCAATATTCCCCAGTATGATCTACAGATTCAATCCAATCCCAATCAAAACCCTAGCTTCCCTTTTTGTAGAAACTGACAAATCGCCCATAAAATTTATAAGGAAACTTAAGGGACTCACAAAAGCCAAAACAATCTTGGAAAATAATAAAGTTGAAGGATTCATACTTCCTGATTTCAAAACTTACTATAGAGCTACAGAGAATAAGACAGTTTAGGACTGGCATGACAGATATGTAGATCAAAGCAACAGAACTGAGAGTCTACACAGATTCATACAACATGGCCAACTGATTTCTGATAAGATGGTAAGTTCATCTAACGGGGAAAGAACAGTCTCTTTAGCAAATGATGCTGGGACTGGATTTCCAAAAGAATGAAGTTGAACTCCTACCTCATACCATATACAAAATTAACTCAAAATGGAACAAAGATCCAAGAGTCTAAATCATAAAGTCTTTCATAAAAATGTGTCTGTGTCTGTCTATATGTGTGTTTAAAATCTTCATGACCTTGGATTTAGCAATGGACTTTTAGGTATGACACCAAAAGCATGCATAAACAAGATAAACTAGACCTCTCCATCAAAATTCAGCACTTCTGTGCAAAGGACATTATCAAAGAAAATGGGAAAAAAAACAATCGATACATACGAGAGGAAATATTTGCAGGTTATAAGGAGGTGACAAGGGTTTGATCCCCAGGCCGGAAAAATTCCACATGTTGTGAAGCAACTAAGCCCATAAGCCACAAACTACGGTGCCAGTGCACTAGAGCCTGCAAGCCACAACTACTGAAGCTCAAGGAGAAGCCACTCCAATGAGGAGCCTGCGCATCACAACAAAAAGTAGCCACTGCCTGTTGCAAATAGAGAAAGCCCATGTACAACAACAAAGACCCACCACAGCCAAAAGTAAATAAATCTTAAAAAAAAAAAAAAAGGAGCGGGGAGGGAGAAGTTCTAAGCTTTGAGAAAGACAGTTCTGAGATGTAAAATGAAAACAAATACAAAGAGCAGTGAGATTTTGAGTTGCCATAGCTGTGAAGTTCATATTGAAGAGTCTGTGTACAAAAACTTCATTTGAATACATGATTTGCGAAGCAAATGGGCTTCACTGGTTATCTACGTCTGAACACATGTAACCAGGCAAACTGTTACTGAGATTACTCAACATATTATATAAAGTAAAAAGGAGTCAACTGTGCAGCATGGTCACTGATGACAAGTTCATATTAAGTTTCTTTTGTTCTCCAAGTTTCCCCTTGGTATTTATAAATTTCACAAATGTGGCAATGATAAATGTTGAAATTGATAACACAGCAGTTTATAACTTTGGGGGCTACAGTAATATCTGTGAATGTATTTAACACAACTGTACCAAAGCTCTAGTTATTAAAAACTTGATAAACTATTTTCTACCAAAAATAGTCCTTATAATATTTTTAATGCTCACGAAGTTAATACACAAAAAACTCATCAATTCATATATTTTAGCATTTGAGTAGGCTTTTGCTTTAGTATTGTTTTGTTGTTGTTGATATTGTCACTGTTCCCCCATTTCAATCCCAGTTCTATCAAAAATAATTCTGTAGTAAACAATTTGGTGACTAGAACAATTTGACACTGAGGTCCGTTGTGTTTCTAGGTGACAACATAGATGGATGAGTAGAGAGCAATCTCCAAGAATATCCCATCCCTTTGGCTAAAACCATGAGCCCTAATGTCTAAAATCACAAATACATACTTGGGCCCCCAAGTTCAATTCTGATACTGTTTCCAGAATGTAGCAAAGTAAATTAACAAATGTGAGGAAAGTCTCCTGTGACTCATTTGATTACACCAAATTTAATGCTTAACTATGACTTAACACTTGTTTACAAACAACTTATATGGCATGGTAAACAACTGCATATCCATACATTATTTTACTGTAGAAAATTTTTATGAATATGAAAAATATTTCTAAAAATAATGATCCAATGCTAAATCTTAAAAAGAGACAGAATTAGATTGCCTACCTAAGTGGTGAAAAAGCAATGGAAAGGGGACTGTATCTACCTACATTTTCTTCTGAAAAAGCTTTGGTTCCTTTATCATGCTTTTTCTTCTTTTTTGACAAAGTTTGAGAATTAGATAAATGAGATGGAAACAGGCAAGTGTGCGGCTCTAACGTGAATGCATTCTCAGTGGCAAGACAAGGTATATATTTGTTACAGAACAGTATAACACATTCAATGTTGTTTTCACTTCTCTTTTATTATCTAAAACCTATATATATCACCTAGTTTTGAAGGCAAGAATTTCTGATTATTAAATGGAGTCAGACACAAAAATATTTCGGTATTAACTGAACTCAGTTTTAACTTATGAAACAGTGAAATATTTCTACAGTCTCTCTCCTACAATAGGATAACTTTGTTATACAGAACAGTATAACACATTCAGTGTTGTCTGTATTATGGTTATGTCAAATACTAAAGATACTAAAGAAAACAATATTCTGGGAGCTTATTTCTGGAAATGTTACAATGTATCACCTTTTGAGCACTCTTTGTCCTGTTTTAAGAAAAGAAAAATGAAGATAATGACTTACAGAAAAAAGCAGATTGTGAAAAACAACAATGCTGCTCCAAGGTGTTCTTTATATAGACTGAGATCCAAAATTCAGCACTATAGAATAAGTAAAGGCCTTGTAGCTCTATTTCTGGAGCACAGGAGCTTCCCAATATACACGTGACAAAAAAAAAAAAACCACAAAAAACAAAAAAACCCCAAATTATACTACTAAAGTTGCAAATTTAAAAAAACAAATTTAATGCTTGGGCCTCAGCTACAACTTCAGAGCCCTACTGTAATGAAACAGACTACAGAATGGTAAAGGAGTTAGACTCAAAGGATTTATCAGTGGGCCTTGACATATATCCTAAGAAACATAAGGAATCATTTCAGGATCCTGAAAACTTAGCACAAAGCTAAGTACATTTCATCAAAAAAGCTAGAAATTGTTTTCCCAGGCATGTACACTTGTCCAACAGAAGACCCTAACCTTGGATTTATTTCAGAAGAGACTCTCAGCTGGTATGCAGCAGCAACTCCTTAAAGGAGACCAACACAAATGATTCCCACTCCCTTTGCCACAAGCTGAATCTCTGATCAAAGTGACAAATTGTAAAGCTAGAGTCTGTGAAGCTAGGGAACAAGTACACAAATAAATTTGTATAACTTTATTAAATTTAAAAAATGTAAATGCTAACACATATGAATTATAATCTTAGCAAATGAGCAGCAAAGGTTTAAAGTCTCAATCTTAAATTAACCGTAATATGGAACAGTGTGTGCTCAGTCATGTCCAGCTCTTTGCGACCCCATGGACAGTAGACTGGCAGGTTCCTCTGTCCATGGAATTCTCCAGACAAGAATACTGTAGTGGATTGCCATTTCCTACTACAGGGGAACTTCCCAACCCAGAAAGCGAACTTGTGGCTCCTGAGTCCCCTGTACTGGCAGGAGGATTCTTTACCACTGAGCCACCTGGAAAGCCCCAACCATAATATACACTGGTATAATAAAAGCCACAAACAGTTCTTTGTTGCCACAGTATACTGAGCTATGGAGGTTATTTTAAAGGACAGTGTCAAAAAATTAAATCTTCAAAGAAATTCATGATAGATATCTCTTACCTCATAAATGTTGGGGTGCCACATTTTGGTCAAGAATCTGAAGGTAGGTGGTGAATATGGGTAGTCAATAGGAAATTTAATATGCGCCTAAAAAGAAAAAAAAATGAAATGCTAATAAGTAAGACTACAGGTTACTTATCTGCCTAACAATTCACCCTAATATACTCCAGTGAAACTGAATATTTTTCTACACATAAACTCTGGAGATTAAAATAGTTCATATATATTTTATTAGCCCCAGTGCTAGGGTTATTAGCATGTTTTTACAACTATCTCTTTAAATATTTATAAAAATTTATGTTAAATTGCCAATGCTCAACAGTTATATAATTTTTAATTGAATAAACATGTATGAAAAAGTTTAATATGTGTGTCACATTAATGGCTGCATTTTATATTAATAACAATTAATACAACCTTATGGTATAATATAAAACAAAGATAATTTGTTTTACTTAACACCATTTAACTACCACCAAGGAGTAACAAATGCTATCATTTTGATACGGCTCTTTCAGGAGTTTTTCATGCTCAAGTATGCTTATCTCTTTACAAAGCTTATTTTCAATTATTGCATTTATACTGTTTCTTTCCATCTGTATTATATCATAAACATTTTCCTTTGTATGTATGATTGTTAGTATTTGCAAAATGTTTCCATCAAATGGATATATAGATGAACCATTAAAACAAATCTATTTCCTTATTTTGGAACATATTGGTGGTTTTGCACTCTTTTGCTATTGTAAATACAGTTACAGTGAATGTCCTCAGCAGAATCCCACATTTCAAATATGAATAAATCCAAACAAAGTCTCATCTAACCGTACCAGTAAAAGGGAATGAGGATGGGAATGAAAGGACAAGCTGAGAGTAAAGCTGAGGATAGCAGTGAAAATGGCAGTTAGGATCCTCAAAAATTCTGTCTTCAATAAAAGCAATGAGAAAAATAGCAAAAATTGTAAGAATCAACTTCTTCAAAATCTAGAAAATCACATGAGGCTTGTAGCAATTCAGGGAGGATCTATTCAAGGAAAACAGTTGAACTGGTTTTTATAGTAAACTTTGTGGTATTTTAACTTGCTCTAGTTAAAAGATCTCCAGGAGATCGAACCCAGGTCTCCTACATCACAGGTGGATTCTTTACCATCTGAGCCATCAGGGACTCAGCAGGTCAAATAGACTAAACAACTGTTTTAATAAGAAAGGGTGGGATATGAAATGTCTGTATGGCTTTGAAAATATCTGACCAATTTCTAACTAGAAGATCAGACCAATGTATAATGCCATGAATATGCCTCAGCTATGCACATGCTCAGAAAAGTCAGAAGAGGTCATTAGATGGCCTTCAACTAGCACCTCTGGTGAACCTGAGATCTGCACTTGCAGGAAGTGAGAGCTAGGCTGAATTTGCAACTACCTAGCTGAGTGTTAAAGGCATGCCCCCAAATGCACACAGAGCTCCTCTAAAATGCCCAGGAGGTTTGTTGATTTCAGGAAAATAATTGCATTTCATTTAATCAGGGAACCTTCTGCCCAATCACTGGGTGACCACTCAGCTAACCAAGTGAAGACTTTACTGGCCACACACAACCAAGAACACAGTGTTTCAGAATCAGGTCAGAAAAGTCATTAAGTAGGAAGCAACTACAACAAATAAGAACAACCAAAATCCTGTTGCCACAATACATTATTTAAGCATCCAGTTTTCAACAAAATATTACAAAACATGAAAAGAAAGTATGGCACATACAAAGGGTAAAAACAGCAACCAACAGAAACTGGAAGGTCAGATATTTAATTTATTAGAACAAGACTTTAGATCAGCTGTATTAAATATATTCCAAAGATTAAAAGAAACCATGGNCTCCCTTTGCCACAAGCTGAATCTCTGATCAAAGTGACAAATTGTAAAGCTAGAGTCTGTGAAGCTAGGGAACAAGTACACAAATAAATTTGTATAACTTTATTAAATTTAAAAAATGTAAATGCTAACACATATGAATTATAATCTTAGCAAATGAGCAGCAAAGGTTTAAAGTCTCAATCTTAAATTAACCGTAATATGGAACAGTGTGTGCTCAGTCATGTCCAGCTCTTTGCGACCCCATGGACAGTAGACTGGCAGGTTCCTCTGTCCATGGAATTCTCCAGACAAGAATACTGTAGTGGATTGCCATTTCCTACTACAGGGGAACTTCCCAACCCAGAAAGCGAACTTGTGGCTCCTGAGTCCCCTGTACTGGCAGGAGGATTCTTTACCACTGAGCCACCTGGAAAGCCCCAACCATAATATACACTGGTATAATAAAAGCCACAAACAGTTCTTTGTTGCCACAGTATACTGAGCTATGGAGGTTATTTTAAAGGACAGTGTCAAAAAATTAAATCTTCAAAGAAATTCATGATAGATATCTCTTACCTCATAAATGTTGGGGTGCCACATTTTGGTCAAGAATCTGAAGGTAGGTGGTGAATATGGGTAGTCAATAGGAAATTTAATATGCGCCTAAAAAGAAAAAAAAATGAAATGCTAATAAGTAAGACTACAGGTTACTTATCTGCCTAACAATTCACCCTAATATACTCCAGTGAAACTGAATATTTTTCTACACATAAACTCTGGAGATTAAAATAGTTCATATATATTTTATTAGCCCCAGTGCTAGGGTTATTAGCATGTTTTTACAACTATCTCTTTAAATATTTATAAAAATTTATGTTAAATTGCCAATGCTCAACAGTTATATAATTTTTAATTGAATAAACATGTATGAAAAAGTTTAATATGTGTGTCACATTAATGGCTGCATTTTATATTAATAACAATTAATACAACCTTATGGTATAATATAAAACAAAGATAATTTGTTTTACTTAACACCATTTAACTACCACCAAGGAGTAACAAATGCTATCATTTTGATACGGCTCTTTCAGGAGTTTTTCATGCTCAAGTATGCTTATCTCTTTACAAAGCTTATTTTCAATTATTGCATTTATACTGTTTCTTTCCATCTGTATTATATCATAAACATTTTCCTTTGTATGTATGATTGTTAGTATTTGCAAAATGTTTCCATCAAATGGATATATAGATGAACCATTAAAACAAATCTATTTCCTTATTTTGGAACATATTGGTGGTTTTGCACTCTTTTGCTATTGTAAATACAGTTACAGTGAATGTCCTCAGCAGAATCCCACATTTCAAATATGAATAAATCCAAACAAAGTCTCATCTAACCGTACCAGTAAAAGGGAATGAGGATGGGAATGAAAGGACAAGCTGAGAGTAAAGCTGAGGATAGCAGTGAAAATGGCAGTTAGGATCCTCAAAAATTCTGTCTTCAATAAAAGCAATGAGAAAAATAGCAAAAATTGTAAGAATCAACTTCTTCAAAATCTAGAAAATCACATGAGGCTTGTAGCAATTCAGGGAGGATCTATTCAAGGAAAACAGTTGAACTGGTTTTTATAGTAAACTTTGTGGTATTTTAACTTGCTCTAGTTAAAAGATCTCCAGGAGATCGAACCCAGGTCTCCTACATCACAGGTGGATTCTTTACCATCTGAGCCATCAGGGACTCAGCAGGTCAAATAGACTAAACAACTGTTTTAATAAGAAAGGGTGGGATATGAAATGTCTGTATGGCTTTGAAAATATCTGACCAATTTCTAACTAGAAGATCAGACCAATGTATAATGCCATGAATATGCCTCAGCTATGCACATGCTCAGAAAAGTCAGAAGAGGTCATTAGATGGCCTTCAACTAGCACCTCTGGTGAACCTGAGATCTGCACTTGCAGGAAGTGAGAGCTAGGCTGAATTTGCAACTACCTAGCTGAGTGTTAAAGGCATGCCCCCAAATGCACACAGAGCTCCTCTAAAATGCCCAGGAGGTTTGTTGATTTCAGGAAAATAATTGCATTTCATTTAATCAGGGAACCTTCTGCCCAATCACTGGGTGACCACTCAGCTAACCAAGTGAAGACTTTACTGGCCACACACAACCAAGAACACAGTGTTTCAGAATCAGGTCAGAAAAGTCATTAAGTAGGAAGCAACTACAACAAATAAGAACAACCAAAATCCTGTTGCCACAATACATTATTTAAGCATCCAGTTTTCAACAAAATATTACAAAACATGAAAAGAAAGTATGGCACATACAAAGGGTAAAAACAGCAACCAACAGAAACTGGAAGGTCAGATATTTAATTTATTAGAACAAGACTTTAGATCAGCTGTATTAAATATATTCCAAAGATTAAAAGAAACCATGGCTAAAGAAATAAGGAAATGTATATGGAAAATCTTTTAGCATATCAACATGAAGAAATTGTAAAAAAAAATAAGCAAAGAAAAGCTTTGGAGGAAAAGAACCAAATATAAACCACAAAGCTGCAAAATACAGTAACTGAAATTTTAAAAATCTGCTAGATAGGCTGAACAGCAGATTTGATGAAACAGAAAAAAGAATCAGTGAAACTGAAGAAAGCTCTGTTTAGATTAACCAGTCTGAGTTAAGAGAAATAGAAAGTAACTAACAGAGACCTATGGGACACCAGGTTATCAATATATACTATACATATTAAGAGTTTCAGAAGAGGAAACAAAAGGGGCAAAAAGAGCATTTGATGAAATAATGGCCAAAAATTTGCCAAATTTGATTAAAACAATGACTCTAACAATCAAAAGCTCAACAAACTCCCAAAAGAAAAACTCAGAGATACACATTTATCTATCTATATATCATAATCAAACTGTTTACAACTAAAGAATGAATCTTGAAAGCAGCAAGAAAGAAACGATCCATCAAACAGATGCTGTCTCACCAGAAACTAGGAAGCCAGAAAGCAGTGGAATAACATTCAAAATACAAAGAACAAAATCTGTCAACTGAGAATTCTATATCCAGCAAAACTATTCCTCAAAACTCGAATAGGCAAATTAAAACACTCCTAGGTAAACAAAACCTGAGAACTAGCAGGTGATGACTAGCAGACCTCACCTGCAAGAAATACTAAAAGGAGTTTTTTAGGCTGAAAGGAAAGGACACTAACTACTGTGTGAAACAAGATGAAGAAAGAGCACAAATAAATATACAGTACAAGTACAGGATAGATAGAGAAGATATAATAAATGTTCTTTTTGTTTGTAACTTTTTCCTCCCAATTTAAAAAACAGGGCTTCCTTGGGCTCAGTGGTAAAGAATCTGCCTGCCAATGCAGGAGACATGAGTTTGATCCCTGATCTGAGAAGCATGATCAAATCATATGATCAACACAGCATGAAGAAATAAGTCCATATGCCACAACTATTGAGCCTGTGCTCTAGAGCCTGGGAGCTACAACTACTTAGCCCACTGGCCACAACTATTGAAGGCAACATGGCCTAGAGCCTGTGCTCCACAAGAGAAGACACTGCAGTGAAGAGCCTGCACATAGCAACTAGAGAGTAGCCCCCACTCCCCACAACTAGAGAAAATCCCAGTGTGATTTGGATGTGAAGAGCCATCACAGCCAAAACTAAATAAATAAAATTTAAAAACTACATAGCATAATAATTATAAATCTACTAAAGAGCACAAAGCACACAAAGAAGTAATTCGTATACCAATAAGTAATTGAACTGTATATGATGTTGACTATAGAAAATAACTCCACAAATTCAACACCCCTTCATGACTGAAAAGACCCAACAAACTAGAAATACAAGGGAAATTCCTTGCTTTGACAAAGGACATCTAGTAAACAAAGCTGCAACTAATATTATACTTAATGGTTAAGGAATTTCAGAAATTATAAAGGGATGTCCACTCTCATCACGTGTATTCAACATTGTACTGGAGATGCTAGCCAGGGCAACTGGCAAGCAAATGAAATAAAAGGCATCTTGGTTAGAAAATAAGAAGCAAAGTTATTTCTATTTGTAAATTACATAATCCTGTATACAAAAAAATCAAAAGAATCCACTAAATATATTAGAACAGCAAATCAGTAAAGTTGCAAGATAAAATTTATAATATCAGCATCAATTATATTTCTATACAGCAGCCCTGAACAAAATCAAAATGAAATTAAAGGAATTCAATTTATAATGGCAACAAAAATAATAAATACTTAGGAATGAATTTAATAATAAGAAATGCAAACTTGGGACTTCCCTGGCAGTCCAGTTATTACGATTAAGACTTCACCCTCCAATGCAGGGGGTGTGGGTTCAATCCCTGGTGGAGGAGGAAGATCCCATGTGCCTCATGGCCAAAAAAAACCAAAATACTTAAAAACAAAAAACAAACAAAAAACTCAGAATAAAGACTTTAAAAATGGTTCATATAATAAAGAAAAAAATATTTAACAAAAATGGGTGCAAAACTCACACTCTAAAAAGTACAAAACATTTTTAGAAGAAATTAAAGACTTAAGTAAATATTAAATATCCATGTTCATGTAGTTTCCCAGATGGCATAGTGATAAAGAATCTGCCTGCCAATGTAGGCAACCCAGGAGACATGGATTTGATGCCTGGGTCGGGAAGTTCCCTTAGAGAAGAAAATGGCAACCCACTTCAGTATTCTTGCCTGGAAAATTCCATGGACAAAGGAGCTTGGCGGGCTACAGTCCATGGGGTCACAAAGGGTTGGAGACGCCTGAGCAAATACACACACACACATGTTCATGGACTGCAAGATTTAATATTCTTAAGATGGTAATCCTCCCCAAGTTGATCTACACATGCAACATCACTGTATGGAAATCTCTGCTACCTTCTTTTCAGTTCAGTTGCTCAGTTGTGTCTGACTATTTGCAACCCCATGGACTGCAGCACAATAGGCTTCGCGTCTATCACCAACTCCCGGAGTTTGCTCAAACTCATGTCCAATGAGTCAGTGAGGCCATCCAACAATCTCATCCTGTCATCCCTTCTTCTCCTGTCTTCAATCTTTCCCAGCATCAGTCTTTTCCAGTGAGTCAGTTCTTCGCATCAGGTAGCCAAAGTATTGGAGTTTCAGCTTCAAAATCAGTCCTTCCAGTGAATATTCAGGGTTGATTTCCTTTAGGGATTGACTGGTTTCATCTCTTGCAGTCCAAGGGACTCTCAAGAGTCTTCTCCAACACCACAGTTCAAAAGCATCAATTCTTCAGCACTCAGCTTTCTTTGTAGTCCAACTCTCACATCCATACATGACTACTGGAAAAATCATAGCTTTGACTAGACAGACCTTTGTCAGCAAAGTAATGTCTCTGCTTTTTATATGCTATCTGGGTTGGTCATGGCACCCCACTCCAGTACTCTTGCCTGGAAATCCCATGGATGGAGGAGCCTGGTAGGCTGCAGTCCATTGGGTCACTAAGAGTTGGACACGACTGAGCAACTTCACTTTCACGCATTGGAGAAGGAAATGGCAACCCACTCCAGTGTTCTTGCCTGGAGAATCCCAGGGACAGGGAAGCCTGGTGGTCTGCTGTCTATGGGGTCACACAGAGTCAGACACGACTGAAGTGACTTAGCAGCAGCAGCAGCAGGTTGGTCATAGCCTCTCCTTCAAGGAGCAAGCACATCTTTTAATTTCATGGCTACAGTCACCATCTGCAGTGATGCTGGAGCCCAAGAAAATAAAGTCTGTCACTGTTTCCATTGTTTCCCCATCTATTATCTATTTGCCATGAAGTGATGGAACTGGATGCCATGATCTTAGTTTTTTCAATGTTGAATTTTAAGTCAACTTTTTCACTACTTCCTTTACAGAAACGGCAAAATTGGTACTTGGGGGACCCAGAATTTGGGGACACAGTCTTTAAAAAGAAGAACAAAGTGAGACAACTCACACTTCCCAATTCCAATATACTACACATCCATAGTGATCAAGACAGTCTGGTATTAACTTAAGGACAATTCAATGGGGAAAAGGCCTTGTCAACAAATTATGCTGAGACAACTAGATATGCATATGCAAAGGAGTGAAGTTAAATCCTTTTAAATACACCGGAGGATTCTGCTTTTAACCAGGCCTGCCTTCTGGAGAAACTACTTAGAACCTAACTTGGAAGGATTATTATCAAAGCATAACTAACCTAGGGAAAGAGAAATATAGAACTCCAACCCTAATATCTCACCTCATGGGCAAAGAAAAACTGAGAAACTCTTTTGAAAAGTTCACAGTCTAGAGGCAAAGCCTCGCTAAAAGGCTGAAACCTACTCACAGAAGTACACAACTCTTTCCCTTTCCCTCATACCCCACCACTATATTACTGAGATACTTACAGCATATTCCTTTAACAGAATATATCACAGCTAAGTAACAAGAAAAAATCACAAGGCATAACAAAAGGATATACCACACATGAAGAAACAGAGCAAATTATCACAAGCAGATATGACAGAGATGTAGGCATTATCAGAATTTAAAACAACTATGATTAATATTCTAAGGATTCCAATGGACAAAGTAGACAGTATGCAAAAACAGATAGGCAACATAAGCAGAGAGATGGAAATCCTAAGAAAGAACCAAAGTCAAATGCTAGACATAAAAACACTGAAGAATGCCTTGATGGGATGCTTTCTAATACTGGACATGGTTGAGGGAAAAAACCCTCTGAACTACAGGATATTATGCATAGAATCCCTGAAAACAGAAAAACAAAGAGAACAAAGAATTGGGGTAGGATAGATCAGAACACACTATCCAAGGACTGTGGGAAATGCAAAAAGTATAAGATACATGTAATAGGAACACCAGAAGGAACGAAAGCCATCATTAGGAAAATGAAAATACAACCAACCTACAGAATGGAGGTAAATTCTTGCAAATCTGATAAAGGACACATACCCAGAAAACATAAATAATGCTTATAACTCAGTAATAAAGAGAAATAACTCAATTTAAAAATGGGCACGGTCCTGAACAGACATTTCTCTAAAGAATATAAACAAATGGCTAATATGCATATGAAGAGATACTCAACATCATTAGCCATCAGGGAAGTGCATTCTAAAAGTAGAATGAGATATCATTTGACATATACCTACTGGCTGTAGTTAAAGAGAACGATAATAAAAAAAAAAAGTTGGCCAGGATGTCATGAAATTAGAATGGTTTATACATTGCTGAAGGGGATACTAAATGATAGTCACTTTGAAAAACAGTCTAGCAGTTCCTTGAAAGAATAAACTTGTGCCAGAGCAAGTCTGCTACCAGGTATGACCAAGAGAAATGAACTACATAAGAACTTGTACAGAAATGCACATAGCAGCATAACAGACAAAATGTAGAACCCCAAATGTCCATTACCTGAGGAATGAATGTACAAAAGGCATCATATATCCCTACATTAGAATATTATGACAATTAAAAGGAATGACATACAGGAGTTCCCTGGTGGTCCAGTTGTTAGGACTGAGCTTCCCTGTAGGGGAAAAGAGGAATGAAGTACTGACACATACGACAATGTAGATGAACCACAAAAACATTAGCTCTGTGAAGTAAGACAGTCACAAAAGACCACATATTTATGAAAACGAGAGATTAGCGGTTCTTGCCTGGAGAATCCCAGGGACGGCAGAGCCTGGTGGGTTGCCGTCTATGGGGTCGCACAGAGTCGGACACGACTGAAGCGACTGAGCAGCAGCAGCA
This sequence comes from Neotragus pygmaeus, assembly GCA_006410875.1. Lineage (NCBI taxonomy): Eukaryota > Metazoa > Chordata > Mammalia > Artiodactyla > Bovidae > Neotragus > Neotragus pygmaeus. Next base: position 1,463,069 of record SJYV01001120.1, on the reverse strand, counting down.
AGGTAAACTGGGAGGAAATGCATGAACTTTTGGGATGAGGAAAATGCTCTAAAATTGTTTATGGTTATGGTTGCAAAATTTAATGAATATACTAGAAACAGGTGAAGCATGTATTTTAAATGGGTGAACAGTATATGTACATTAAAATCACACACAAAAAAGCTGCTTATTTTTTAAAAGGGGGCAGGTGTGTGTGTGTGGGGGGTGGGGTTTCCTGGTGGTCCAGTGGTTTAAGAATCTGCCATTGTTTGTAATGCAGGGGACACCAGTTCAGTCCCCAGTCCAGGCAGATCCCACATGCTACAGGGCGAGTAAGCAGTGCTGTGCTGTGCTGAGTTGTATCCAACTCTTTGTGACCCCATGGACTGCAGCCCACCAGGATTCTCTGTCCATGGGATTCTCCTGGGAAGAATACTGAAGTGGGTTGCCATTTCCTTCTCCAGGCCATCTTCCTGACCCAGGGATTGAACCCACAACTCCCACACTGGCAGGCAGATTCTTTACCATTAGCGCCACCTGGGAAGCCCCAAATAAGACTGTGCGCCACAACTACTAGAGCCTGTGCTCTGCAATGAGAGAAGCCACTGCCACAAGAAGTCTGTGCACCTCAATTAGAGAATAGTCCCTGCTCGCTGCAAGTTGAGAAAGCCCAGCACAGCCAAAAATAAATAAACCTGGAGTTCAAATGCAGTCACATCCTAATAGCAACAAGAATACTCAGTTCCTCAGATCTTAGTTTCAAAATACCATTTTCTCAGGGAATTCCTCAATAAAAAGAATCAAGGCTATTTGGAGGAATACTTGATACTGGATCTGAGGGAGTGAAATAGAGCATGAGCATGAAGCATCTTACAGTGCCTGAAAGTAAGGAAATGTTACAATGGAGGCATGCCAAAAACAAAAAGCAAAACAAACACCATAGAAGCCAACCTGAAAAGAGTCCCTACTGGCCAAATATAAAGCAATTTATAGTACTGGGTGATAAACCAAGGTAAAAAATAAATATAAATGAGTGCATATTGGTATAAATTATTGAGTGAAAAAATATTACAGAAGGGACAAATCTTTCTTACAGCAGCACTCCAGATAATATATATAGGTATACCCCATTAAGGAGGTGGAGTTTAGTTCCCCTCCCGCTGGAGTGTGGGCTGGGCTGAATGACTCACTTCCTAGGAATAGAGTAGGGCAAGGAAGAAATACTAACTTTACAGTAGAGAAACCTGGCAGACAACACCTTAATCAAGTGATTAAGATTAACATCACTGGTGTCAAGTCATTGAAATCATGACCTCCTGAGAAGATGTGATGAGAAATGCAGCCCATCTTGGTGATGCTCTTACCCCAAAACCCATAACTCTTCTAATCATGAGAAAAACATTAAACAAACCCAAATAGAGGGACATCCTACAAAATATCTGACCAGTTCTTTTCAAAACTGTCATGAAAGACAAAGAAAGATGGAGAAATCATCAAATACTGGAGGAAACTATAAAGAAGACAAGACAACTAAATGCAATACAGTATTCTGAAGTGTATCCAGGAATAATAATAGGCAATTACGGGTGGTAGGGTAGAATTGAGCCTGACTGCTAATGGATATGAGATTTCTTTTGGAGTTGATGAAATAAACTGGAGTTAGATGGTGATGATGGCTGTATGACCTTGTGAATTTTAAAAAATCCAATAAACTGTATACTTTGAAAGCCTACAATGTACTGGTCCTATGGCTAGGTGTTGCCTTAAATAATGCCCTGAGTGGATTAGAGCAGAGGAAAGAGCAAGGTGGCACCGGTACACAGAATGAGGAGCTGCAGGTGCAGAAGTGAGATGCTTTGTGGATTAACTACAGGAGACTGGATGAAGGCAGGCTGAGTCCGTGTTTAGGGGTTTTAGGGGAAAGCTGTACATGCATGCTCAGTAACTCAGTCATATCCGACTCTATGCGACCCTAAGGGCATAGTCTGCCAGGTCCATTGAATTTTCCAGGCAAGAATACTGCAGTTGGTTGCCATACATACAGACAGAAAAGGTCAGATGTGTATTCTAGAAAAATGACTCTAGGACAGTACTGTAAAAGATGAATTGAATGGGATTAAAAAAAAAAAAAAGACCTAAATTAGAAATGGTTTCTTTTCTTTATCATTTTATCTGTTTCATCTCCCGGATCTGTATATACTTTAGAAAGCTTTAGTATTTATTACATAGTTATATGGGCTTCCCTGGTGACTCAGAAAGTAAAGAATCCACCTGCAATGTGGGAGATCTGGGTTCAATCCCCGGGTTGGAAAGATCCCCTGGAGGAAGGCATGTCAACCCACTCCAGTATTCCTGCCTGGAGAATCCCCAAGGACAGAAGAGCATGGCAGGCTGTAGTCCACGGGGTCACAAGGAGTCAGACACGACTGAACAACTAAGCACACGCAGCAAACACTCAGATATATAATGCATTTTGAATAAAACAGGATTATAAAAATTTCCATAAAAGACTGGAACTCTGGTGCTTGAAAATGTAGCCTCATCATATTTCTATGAGAAATCAGATTATCCCTTCTAAAAATTACAAAATTTAGTAGTCAAAATCTTGAGGTCTCCCAAAATGTTTTCCTAGACTATTACTATATTAAAAGAAATTCTTCCAGAGTAACTAAGTATGGCAGTATGAAAATTTATAAAGAATGTATGAACTTCACCAATGCAACAGCATGAAATAGTAAAGAACATCCGTTCAAGAAGCTAGAGGACCTGGGTTTGAATTCTGGCTCTCCCACTTATTAGGTGTTTTTTGAAGTAAGTTATTTGTGTCTCCAATTTCCTCATCAGTAAAATAAAGTTTATAGTACTTATTAAATGGCTTTGTATGAGTAGTGAATAAATGCTTGTAAAATGCATTAGAACAGTGCTTAACATATAATAGGGCTTCCCTTTGTGGCTCAGCTGGTAAAGAATCCGCCTGCAATGTGGGAGACCAGGGTTCGAACCTTGGGTTGGGAAGATCCCCTGGAGAAGGGAAAGGCTATCCACTCCAGTATTCTGGCCTGGAAAATTCCATGGACCATATAGTCCTTTTCACAGCTATTTGTAAGGCCTCCTCTGACAGCCATTCTGCTTTTTTGCATTTCTTTTCCATGGGGACGGTCTTGATCCCTGTCCCCTATACAATGTCACGAACCTCCGTCCATAGTTCATCAGGCGCTCTATCAGATCTAGTCCCTTAAATCTACTCACTTCCACTGTGTAGTCATGAGGGATTTGATTTAGGTCATACCTCATATAGGAAAAGGAGTACGTCAAGGCTGTATATTGTCACCCTGCTTATTTAACTTATATGCAGAGTACATCATGAGAAACACTGGGCTGGAAGAAGCACAAGCTGGAATCAAGATTGCCAGGAGAAATATCAATAACCTCAGATATGCAGATGACACCACCCTTGTGNACACACACACACACACACACACATAAAGGATAAAATACTTAGGCATAAACTTAACCAAAGGTGAAAGATTTTCACACTGATAACTACAAAACATGACTCAAAGAAATTAAAGATGACACAAACAAATGGCCCGACAACCCATGTTCATGGGTTCGAAGACTTAATGTCGTTAATATATTCAATACTACCCAAAGTGATCTACAGATTCAATGCAATCCTTAGCAAAATCCCAACTATAACTTTTGGGGAAATAGAAAAATTCATTCTAAAAGTCAAACGGGATCTCAATGGACTCTGAATAGCCAAAATCATCTTTTCCAAGAACAAAGTTTGGAGGTCTGATACTTCCTGATAGCAAAACTTAATAAAAAGCTACAGTAATCAAACAACATGACAAAGGCATAAAGCAGAGACACTAATGGAATATAATTCTAGGAAGCCCAGACATAAACCCTCACATATGAAATCAAATAATTTTTGACAAGGCTGCCAAGATAGTCAATGGGAAAGCTACAGTCTTTTCAACAAATGATAGAAAAACTGGACATACACATAGAAAAGAATGAAACTGATCCTTACCTTACACCATATACAAATATTAACTCAAAATGGATCAAAGACCTAAATATAACACCTAAATTTATAAAAGAAGAAAACAGGAAAAGCTTCATGACACTGGCTTTGGTAATGATTTCTACACGGTGACATGTAAGTGACAACAGAAGTATAGTAACAGAAGGAAAAAAATATACACTGGGCTACATCAAAATTTAAAATATTTATCCATCAAATGACACTATCAACAGAGTGAAAAGGCAATCCACAGAATAGGAGAAATTATCTTCAAATCATATATCTGATAAGGAATTAATATCCAGAATATATAGTGAACTACATACAACAATAGGATTAAAAATCAGACAAAAGTAGATATTTCTCCAAAGAATATTTACAAATGGCCAATAATCACACAAACAGATGCTCAACAGCAACACTCATTAAGGAAATGTAATAACTAAACCACAAAATTACAATGAGATACCACTTTATAACCATTAGGATGGCCAAATCAAGACAAAACATGTTGGTGAGGATGTGGAGAACCGAAAAACACTCCCCATACAATGCTGGTAGGAATGTAAAATGGTGTGACCACTATGGAAAACAGTATGGTGGTACCTCAAAATATTAAAAATATAATTACCGTATAAGTCAGCAATTTCACTTCTAGGTATATACCCCCAAAAATCAAAAAAGAAAGTCTCAAGCAGAAATTTACACTCCTACATTCACAGCTGCTTATTCGTAATAGCCAAATGGTAAAAGCAACCCAAGTATTCATCAATGAACAAATGGATAAACAAAATGTGGAATATACTAGAATGAAATACTTATTTAGTTTCTAAAAGGAAGAAAATTCTAACACATGTATGAACATGGAGAACCCTTAAAGATATTATGCTCAGTTAAAGTGAAGTCGCTCAGTCATGCCTAACTCTTTGGAACCCCATGGACTATAGCCTGCCAGGCTCCTTCATCCATGGGATTTTCCAGGCAAGAATACTGGAATGGGTTGCCATTTCCTTCTCCAGGGGATCTTCCCAACCCAGGGATCAAACCTGGGTCTCTGGCATTGCAGGCAGACTCTGTACTGTCTGAGCCAGCAGGGAATCCCAAGTTAGGCCAGTCATAGAAGGACACATACTATATGATTCTACTTACGTAAGTTCCCTAGAATAGTTAATAATTCAGGGACAGAAAGCAGAATGGTGGTTGCCAGGAGCTAGAAAGAGAGGTGGGGGTGAAGAGTTATTATTTTATTTCATGGTTCAGTTTAAGACGGTCACATTCTGGAGATAGATGTTGGTGATGGTTATTCAACAACATGAATGCACTTACAATACCACTTAACTGTAAATTTAAATATATGTTATCACACACACACACAGAATATCTTCATGACACTGGAGAAGATAAAAGTTCTCAAATAAGACACAAAAAGCACTAACCACAAAAGAAAATACTGTTAAATTTGACTCCATTAAAACTAAGAACTTCTGGTTCATCAAAAGACATCAAGACTGAACATGTGCAAGCAGAAGAAAATTCACAATACATATATCCAACAAATGATTTGTATCCAAATTATATAAATAACTCCTGCAAATTAATAAGAAAAAGGAAAAAGAATAAAAATGGGCAAAAGACTTAAACAGGCACACCATAATAGAGAATATCCAAATGCCAAGGATAAAATAAAAAAAGATATTCAACCCCATTAGTTATTAGAGAAATGTAAGCTTAAAACACAATACCTCAAATGAAAGAGCCTGGCAAGGCAATGACGCAGAAGTACAGTAATTCTCACACAGTGCTTGTGTGAATATATACCAATTTAGAAAACTGTTAGTAAATAAACAGCAATAAAACCATTTAGAAATATGGGGGCAAATGCCAGAAGATAAGGTGGAGAAGATTCAAAGTAGCTTTCTTTGGGGAGAAGTGTTCAGGAATAGGAAATGGACAGTGCAGCTCTTGTAGGATTATCAGACTCTTTACATGTATTAATTTGACAACAACTTAAAAAAAAAAAAGATTTAACTGTTGTTACCAATTATGTAGCATTCTGGCCTCTCACAAAGTTCCTACTATATAACCATGTGTTACAGGTTATCCATGAATGATTTGTTATGGCTAACTTAAGAATGATGGAACTCTTGGCAGCCAGGATAAGACATCCTGGGTTCCTGATCTGAACACATGACCTCAAAGCTAAAAACAAAACAAAACAACAAGAGAAAAATGCTTTCAGTCACAAGAAAAGGCATTCTACTGCTAAGGGATTTTTCCTCTCGGCTCTCTCTGTCTTTATTAATAAGGTATCTTTTCTGCTGCTCTCTTCTAAGTCACTTCAGTCATGTCCGACTCTGTATGACCCCATAGACGGCAGCCAACCAGGCTCCCCCATCCCTGGGATTCTCCAGGCAAGAACACTGGAGTGGGTTGCCATTTCCTTCTCCAATGCAAGAAAGTGAAAAGTGAAAGGGAAGTCCCTNGTCACTTCAGTCGTGTCCGACTCTGTATGACCCCATAGACGGCAGCCAACCAGGCTCCCCCATCCCTGGGATTCTCCAGGCAAGAACACTGGAGTGGGTTGCCATTTCCTTCTCCAATGCAAGAAAGTGAAAAGTGAAAGGGAAGTCCCTCAGTCGTGTCAGACTCTTCATGACCCCATGGACCGCAGCCTACCAGGTTCCCCTGTCCATGGGATTTTCCAGGCAAGAGTACTGGAGTGGGGTACCATCGCCTTCTCCAAAGGTATCTTTTAGCACCTCATATATTTACATATGTGAACAATGACAATTAAAATTACTAACCAGTTTTGATGCTGAACTAGGAGAGCATACCTAAGACAAGTAAAAAATGATTATACGTAAACAATCCTAAAATGGTACTGTAAGATAAAAAATAAAGATCGGTTATAGGGAATTTCCTGGCGGTGCAGTGGTTGGGATTCAGCATTCTCACTGGCAAGGTCAGGGTTCAATGCTTGGTTGGAGGAATGAAGATTGCAAGCTACACGGCCAAAAAGATTGATTATATTCTTTCTAAATTTTTCATGAAAAACTAATTCCATCCTGACACCAAAAGTTAAAAACCCTGATGAATTTTATAAAGTGAAAATTAATTCCATATAACACAGCAAATATACCATAAATATGGATAAAAGCAAAAGCACAAACTGGGGGAGATATATATAACTCTTCTGACAAAAATATATAGACTTATGTATAAAGCATAAAGATAAAACTGTCTACAGTGAAACAGGTAAAGTACATGAACAAGCCAAAACAGAGAAATACATTCTTGGCAGCCTTTTCATGAACTTTCCAAGACTGAGAAATTGAGATAGAAAGCCACTCCTATATGCAAAATGAGTCAGCAACTTTTACAGATACAGGATATTTTTTTATGTATACCAGTGGGAAATGAAAGTACATAATACAACATATAATTCAGCCAAGCAGAGAAATACATGCCAAGAATCAACTTTATCAAAACAAGAAAAAGAATCTAACAATATTCTGCCTATATACTATCTTCTGCATTCCTACCTAACTAAATACAAGTTTCTTGAGTAGGAGGCTAACAGAAGGAGCGAGAAGGTATTTGATAAGGGTATGCATGACAGTTGAAGGGGGTTAAATTAATTTACCAGAAAGGAGGGCGGAAAAATCTAAATTTTAATAGTGGCACTGACAGAAAAAGGAACAAATTGCTAATTCTTGGCTCTGCTTCTCTTATTGAATGACAAGCATAACATTTTATTACCAAAGATAAAAGCATATCAACAAAGGATACCTCCTTTGAAACAACAGAATGAAAAGATTTAAAACCCTTTCTTCATTAATCCATATTTCACTGTCAAAAAATAATAAGGTTTAATATAACTATGTCATCTTTTTTCAAAATCAGTAATTTCTCAGGTACAGAGGGGGGTTCTGGATGGGGAATACATGTGCACCCGTGGCTGATTCATGTCGATGTTTGGCAAAAACCACTACAATATTATAAAGTAATTAGCCTCCAATTAAAATAAATTAATTAATTTAAATTAATAAAAGAAAGAAAATAGATCCTCACTAAAACTGCAGAGGAGGAAACCTAGATCTTATCTTGTATTATTTAATTACTGAAGAATACTTTCTAACATTGAGTTAACTCATATTCTTTACCAGACCACCCCAAGGAAAAGAAAAGTAGGTGTCAGACATGATAAACAAGTAAAAAATGGGTATCTGATGTTATACAATCATGGATCTGTGAAACTCTGATTTCAAACACACATGATTTCTCAACAGTGAACAAATGACAAAGGAGGAACTCATTTATTAGAAAAGATATCGGCAGCAAAGATTTTACTTTGACAAAAAGTAATTGGAACAGTGCTATGGAATATTATGCCATGCAAACATAACAAGGTGTTGCATCCTCATGCTCTCAAAATGGTACTTATTGTTTGCAAACTAATTAATCATAGAAAAAGGTTAGAGCGAAGCCACTAAGACTGATGCTGAAGCTCCAATATTTGGTCATCTGGTGTGAAGAGACGACTCACTGTAAAAGACCCTGATGCTGGGAAAGATTGAGGGCAAAAAGAGAAGGGGACAACAGAGGATGAGATGGTTGGATATCATCATAGATTCAATGGACACGAGTTTGAGCAAACTCTGGTGACAGTGAAGGACAGGGAAGCCTAGAGTGCTGTAGTCCACGGGGGTCGCAAAAAGTTGGACACGACTGAGCAACTGAACAACTAGGAATCAGAAGGCAATAAAATATACACTTATACCAAAGTCTAAGATATCAGGAGAAAAACAGACTTATGTACCAATATTTGACATGTCAGGAAGTGTTATGCCAAATTAAAAGAATTTTCTTTCACAAAATTACTTGGAAAATGTGTGTTTCTAAAATGCAATATTAAAATAAAATAGCTTGAATTCCCACCACAAGGATTATATGCTAAACATTAAATTTATTTCTAAATAATCAAATTGTGTTTTCTTGACTACAAAAATCATCCTGTGAAACAAAACAAAAAAACAAGGTCTCCTATGTCACACACAAGCACAGGGGGAAAAAAATCCTAGTTCTAAGAAAAACAGTATCTACAAATCTATCCCAGTCTGACAATTTTATGAGTCTGTTTTAATAATTTACACAAGTCATTCTGTGGGCATTCTGAAAATATGACCTTCCATGTTAAAACAAGGATATTCTCAAGGGTGTAAAACTATCAGGTAGGGCAGGAATTCTAAATTAAACTTAGGCAATGAGCCTAAACAAATTTAAACATAAATTGTCATTCCTGGTTCTGCTGTTTTCATGAGGATCCAAGTGTGTCAACTTAAGGGAGATATTAATCTGATTAATCTAATTACAAAGACTACATGGTTTTCAAAGTATTTGCATTTCTGCTCCCAAATACAGAAACCATAACTTACAGTGTATTTTTAAAAGAATAAAATGAACTCTTCCATAAACTGAAATGTAAAGAAAACAGACTATTACATGGCATAGTCCAGAATGGAATGCAATTGTTTAGTAATGATTATAATTAGAAATTTAACATTTATACTGTATTATTACAGATCATCAATTTCCAAAAACTTAAGCTTAATAAAATATAATTATTGCCTTCACCTGTTCCCCTGGTAACAGAACAGTAAGAAGGCATTTTATAAAATAAAGAGCACTATCTCATGATAATGCTAAGCCATCTTTCTAAATCTAATTTAGCCTTCCTGAGAGCATTCTGAAACTTCAGGAAACTACATCAAAACTATTATTTATATCACTCAATAATGTACTTTAGGTAGGTATGTGAAAGTGCGTATTTTATGTGCAAGAAAAATGCAAGAAAAGTTCAAGAAAAAATAGGTTAGCTTTCATTACACGCAATTATTCCATGAGTTCAAAAAAAATTCAAATGAGCATAATTAGCGCCTTAAAAAGTGTCTTAGCCTTATCGTAGTAGAAAACAGAATACAACCCAAGACTTCCTAATTTACATGTAAAAAATGAAAATAGCTACTCCCAACAATTCCTTAAGTCACTATATCTTACAAGCAAAATGGCTTGCATGCCTTTCAACAATTAGCCTATCTTTTGCATAAAGCATAAAAGGCTAACAATCTTATCAGTCTAATCAGCTAGCTGAGTTTTTTCTCAAAGCTAAATATTACCTTATAAATTAAAAAATACCTCATGTGACTTTCAAGTATATTATCACAGGAAACAATACTTTGTAACCTAAAATAATTTAAGTCAATACTAATTGTGAACACAAAAGAAAGAACTTAAAATTCTGAAACCCTAACAAAAAGATCGTAAGAAGAATAAAAATACATATGACCTCAAAAGGATAAAGAAAATGGGAAGAGGACAGTAGACCAGATATTGAGAGAATTTTGCAATATGAAAAAGATGAAGTTAGCAGACTGGTAGAAGGCTGAAACCTAACGGTGGGAGGCGGGGGCGGTGCAGAATGAGGGGCTAAAGCAAACTCTTGTGTATAGATAAACCTGTAAAGGCTTAGGATCCAAACAGTTTGAAAGTCAAGGTGTGAGATGGGGCTGGAAAAAAAGGATGAAAGATTAAAAAAAACCAGTTAACATATCTCTTCCTCTAGCTCTTCAGTCAGGTGACTACCCTTATAAGGCAGAGGGTTTGTACTATGGGAAGGTTAAACAAGAAAACCTCTAGCTGACAACAGAATTAAGATTTATTGAAAAACAAGGAGACTAAATAAAATTCTGTAACTGAACACTAAAACCACAGGTTTGTCTCATTCATCTACCCAATCCAAACACTAGTCTCTCTCTCTCAGGTGGAAGATTAGAGGATTCTTCTCCAGAGAAACAAAGAGAAGAGACCTACAGATACTGCTTGTGGGTTCCCCATAAAAAGGTTGATGCTCTAATCTAAATTTGCTGAGCCCCACAAATCAATAAGGTACACTCAGTTTCCCACTTGCAGCTTCTTAGTGACTCACTTGTAAATATAAACCAAGAGCAAAAGAAAACTAGAAATTTAAGGAAAACCTCCAGCATGAGAGGCAAAATTAGAAGAAAAAGTAAAAAGCAACTAAGATAGATAAATGAAAACAAAAACAACATTGTAATTAACATTTTCAGATAATTTGTTCCCCAAAACAGTAACATGAATGGGAAAACTTGCAAAAACAAAGTCCCCCAGTTAATAAGACAATCATAGTTAGAAAAGCATATTCAGTTATTTATGGGTAGCATGGCGTGATATCTAAATCTGCTCTCAGAAACTACAGAGAAATGAAATATTGGTAAAAAGTTAATCATTAAACTGAATGATAGGTGCATCACAGTTTCAAGATTCTCTCTCCACTTTTTTGTTTACAGTTTCAGTAATAAAGTTTTTTAAATGATAAGATTTTTATAAAACTGTGAAGATTAAAGCTGAGAAAATCATTGAGCAGACAAAAATGTAGAAAATAAGAGTATAAAAATTAAAAAATTAATCTAACTCATCAGGCAAGTAATACAGGAGTTTCAGAAAGAGAGCAAAGAAAATGTCAGAAAGAGAATTAAAGAAGGTAATAAAGTTTCCCAGGACTAAAGGACTAGAGTTTCAAGACAGAAAGAGGCCTCTAAGGTAAACACCTTAGAGGTGTGCATTCTTGCATGCTAACTCACTTCAGTCCTATCCCACTCTGTGCAACCTTATGGACTGCCACCCGCCAGGCTCCTCTGTCCACGGAATTCTCCAGGCAAGAATACTGGAATGGGTTGCAGTGCCTTCCTCCAAGGGATCTTCCCCAAGGTAAGTATAATACATTATAAAAGATTTAAAATGAAACCAAGAATATTATTTGACCATGTAGAAAATAGTATTCACGGGGGTTTTATAATTCTACAGTATTAAAGAATTTGGAATCATAAATGAAGAGTGCCAAAGGAAACCAAGTAAAATGGAAAAGCAAGACAACTATTAAGTCCAGGAAAAATTACAGAATTTCTAAGAAAGGAAATGTAATCATACTACACACTGGGGACACAGTCAACATAATACTTACATGTTAAAAAAAAAAAACTTACATGTAGAGCCATCTGTCGGTATCCATGGGGGGACTGGTTTCAGGACCCCCATGAATTCCAAAATTTGAGAATGCTCAAGTCCCTTATATAAAATGATGTAGTATTTGCATTAACCCACACACATCCTCTCATATACTCTAAATCATCTATAGATTACTTAAAATGCCTAATACAATGTAAACCATGGCCAGCATATGGCAAACTCAAGTTTTGCTTTTTACAACTTTCTGGAATTGTTTTTTTCCTATTTTCAATCTTTGGTTGGATCAATCTGCTGATGTCGAGCCCATTGATGCAGAGGGTCAGCTGTATTAAAACTAAGGAACACGTACACATCAAATGAAAAGTAAACTAGATATTGCTATAACCATATTAGGAAAGACAAAGGAAGGGGAAATGGTGATAAGTGGCAGTGGTACAATATGACTAACTGTTCAGTTCAGTTGCTCAGTCGTGTCCGACTCTTTGCGACCCCATGAATCGCAGCACCCCAGACCTCCCTGTCCATCACCAACTCCCAGAGTTCACTCAGACTC
>SJYV01001120.1:1424630-1447946 GCA_006410875.1 Neotragus pygmaeus | reverse complement strand
AGTTTATTGTGATCCACACAGTCAAAGGCTTTGGCATAGTCAATAAAGCAGAAATAGATGTTTTTCTGGAACTCACTTGCTTTTTCCATGATCCAGTGGATGTTGGCAATTTGATCTCTGGTTCCTCTGCCTTTTCTAAAACCAGCTTGAACATCAGGAAGTTCACGGTTCACGTATTGCGGGAGCCTGGCTTGGAGAATTTTGAGCATTACTTTACTAGCGTGTGAGATGAGTGCAACTGTGCGGTAGTTTGAGCATTCTTTGGTATTGCCTTTCTTTGGGATTGGAACTGACTAATTGTTAGGTTCTACAAAGTGAAAGTGAAGTCGCTCAGTCGTGTCCGACTCTTTACAACCCCATGGACTGTAGCCTACCAGGTTCCTCAGTCCATGGACTTTTCCAGGCAATAGTCCTGGAGTGGGTTGCCATTTCCTTCTCCATAACAGCAATTCAAAAGAAAATATTAAAAGTTAACAATCACTTATAGTATTAGCACACCATTTAGAAATCTGGAGGAAAAGACCATATAAGAAAACAAGACTGAAGAAAGAAAATGTGGGAGAGATAGGTAAAGCAATGTACTGCTATTTAACAATATTATATTTAACCGCTACTTAACCGCTATCATGGGGCTTCCCTGGTGGCTCAGAGGTTAAAGCGTCTGCCTGCAATGCGGTAGACCTGGGTTCAATCCCTGGGTCAGGAAGATACCCTGGAGAACGAAATGGCAATCCACTCCAGTACTCTTGCCTGGAGAATCTGATGGACGGAGGAGCCTGGTGGGTTACAGTCCATGGGGTCATGAAGAGTCAGACACGACTGAGTGACTTAACTTTCACTTTCTTTAACTGCTATCATAAATCTAGGGGCATTTTTTTAAACTATGTACTTAATTATTTGCAACAGACAAAATATCCCAATAACTCAAATATCCATCAACAGACTAATGGACAAAAGAAAATGTGGTATATACATACAACAGAATATTATTCATCTTTAGAAAAGAAGGAAATCCCACCATTTGTGACAACATGGATGGCACTGAACTAAGTGAAGTCAGTCAATCACAGAAGGACAAATACTGCATGATTCCACTATATGAGGTATCTAAAATAGCCAAACTCCCAGAAGCAGAGAATAGAATGGTGGCTGCCGGGGAATGAGGAAGAGGGGAAATAGAGAGTTGATGTTCAATGTGTATAAAGTTACCACAAAAAAAACCCCACCCACAACTATATATACACATCACTTTGATAAGAGTGGGGGGGAAAAACCCAAAACTTTAGAAAACAGTGCTTTGCTGAGTGCTACCTGGGAGAAAAAGCCTGCCTAACAGAAGCAGTGATAAAGAACAGGATGGTAAGAGGTTTTACGTTTTCACTCTTAGTTCTCCCCTATTTACGCTTTGGGATAACGACCACCTGTCCCTTTCTCCAAATAAATCTACAGTTTAATCTCACTTTGCTAGTGTCTTCAGTGTAAAGTCAGGACACTGCAAAAGCCTTGCTACTGTAAGGCACTGACAAAAATGCATACAAGGTGATTACCTTACCCTCAGCATTCACTTTTCCAAGCCTTTCTCCCTTTCCTCCTCCAGATCCCCAGGAAAGAGAGGCTATAATCTAAGGCTTCCTTCCACTTTTTCCTGTGAGTCTCAAAGTAAAACCCTGCCCAATGTTGTTGTATAGCAGCAGACAGGAATGACTAACACTGATTTTATGGTGCCTAGGGCTCACTCTTTCTCCAGAAATGTACACAGACTTGGACCTGGACTTTGATTATTTCCATTCCTCACAATAGTTTTAATAGCTAAGAACTAACAAACACAGTAGCTAAAAACCTCAGAAAACAATCACCTGAAAAATACATACAACTATTATAAGAGACAGATAAAACCAGGCAACAATACTATTTCAATCCTTTATTTCCTTAAAAATATTATGATGGTCCACACAGTTTCCATCCCAGGCGCCCTGAGGAAGGGGAGGGGCTTAGGGAGCACTACCTTCTTGAATACCATCAATAAAGTACTGTATACCCCCCAAAATTATCATGCTTATTTTAAATTCTCGATCTATTTCAAAATCCAACAATTTGTTATCTATAAGATTAAAAAATATTGGAAAAAACAAAAGGATAGAATAATGTACTAAGAAAAAACATGCTAAAAGTTGAGAAGCAATCTGATAAAATGCAATTTAAGACCAAAAAAATGCCTTTAAGAGACTAAAAGTATATACATTTATAGATTGGCCAAAATAAGAAAACTGCATATTGTTAAGTGTTGGCAAAGATAAAAGAAACATCATGTACTGCTACTTAAGAGTGCAGATTCATTTCTTCCCTATTCTATTTGCTAGAGAAAAATCCTACATTCTTCAGTAAAGTTAAGTTGGCATCCCTTGTAATCCAGCAATTCTGCTCCTTGTTCTATATTCCAAAGAAATTCTCAAAAAGGTATGTAACAAGACCCATATTTGGATGTTCACTATAGTGTAACAATCACAAAGTAAAAAGTCAATCTGGATGATTATCACTGAAAATGAACAGCTAAATTATGATGGACTAATACTATAATGGGGATGTCCCTGATGGTCCAGTGGCTAAGACTCCATGCTCCCGATGCAGGGAACCCGTGTTCGATCTCTGGTCAGAGAACTAGATTCCACATGCTGCAACTAAGAGTCCCACATGCCACAGCTAAGACCTGGCCCAGCCAGATAAATACATATATATTTGGGCTTCTCAGATGGCTCATTGGTAAAGAATCTGCCTGCCAATGCAAGATTCCAATCCCTGGATCAGGAAGATCCCCTGGAGGAGGAAACGGCAACCCACTCCAGTATTCTTGCCTGGAAGAAGTTCATGGACAGAGGAGCCTGGTGGGCTGCAGTCCATGGGGAACCAAAGAGTCTGACACAACTGAGGAGCATGAAGCAGCAGCATACTACAATATTAACTGAAGCAATTAGGTATACACAGAGCATGCAGCATGGATGGATCATTAAACTACTTAGGAGGAAGAAAATTAACATAAAGGAATACATAAAGTACATATACATGAAAACACATTTTATAGGAACAAGAACTTTAAGTTAAGTAGAACAGCTGCCAAATGAAAGTGGAGTTTGGGGATAAAAGGAAAGATACAGCAATAGAAGTATAATTTGCACAAACCAGTGACAACAATGGCCATAAACTAAGGACTGTGATTCATTCTCCATTAATCTGCATCGAAGATACAAAAAGAAAATTGTTTGTGGTGAATAATCAACATAAATTTGAAAATAATTCAAGAATGCCAATAATACATAATAGAATTAAAATAGAAAAGCTGAAGACACCATGACCTGCTTTGGAAGAGAGAATTCTTTTACATAGCCAGAACAAGTCCTGAGAGTAGGCCTTAAATAAATACTACTTGAAAGAATTTTTTGCAGTGCTGGAAAAATTTCTACATAAATTACCTACTCACTTGCCTCATTTCATACATGTCAACTTATCAGAAAATATAGCTATTAAGAGAAAATTAAAACCACTGATACTACAGTTAATATATTCACCTACCATTCACCTCTGCCCTAAAAAAGACAATAGTGAGGCCTGGAAGAGAAAACCAGGCCCTCTGTGTCAGAAAGCAAGGAGGCAGAAAACAGTCTTCTCATTCTCAGTATTTGCCCGGCCCAATCTCCTAAGATTTTGTCAAACAACCTGGCAACAGCTATCCACACCTAAAACGGGCTGACACACCAGAGGTCCTAGCCAGCCAAATTGTTTCTGTTTATATTTATCCTGAAGTGGACAAATGCCACCAGGTGGCACCAAACTGCAGTCATGATATGATCAGATCAGCATCAAGCAGCTGGATTTTTTTAACTCCAGACCAGTTAGAGGCGTCTCTTGTGGCTCAGCGAGTAAACAATCCACCTGCAATGTGGGAGACCTGGGTTTGATCCTTGGGTTGGGAAGATCCCTTGGAGAACGGAAAGGCTACCCACTCCAGTATTCTGGCCTGGACAGTTTCATGGACTGTACAGTCCATGGGGTTGCAAAGAGTTGGACACAACTGAGCAACTTTCACAGGCCAGCTAGAAATAACACTAGGCTCATATTTTGTATGATGAAATTTTTGGTACTCCACCTATCTAACTACAGTCGAGTTCTACTACTCACTACCAACCAGATAATCATTCTGAATATTCTAGAATATGATCTTCTGGATTCACATCCCATTTTAATACTTTAATATGCTGCTGCTGCTACTGCTGATAAGTCGCTTCAGTCGTGTCCGACTCTGTGCGACCCCAGAGACGGCAGTCCACCAGGCTCCCCCGTTCCTGGATTCTCCAGGCAAGAACACTGGAGTGGGTTGCCATTTCCTTCTCCAATGCATGAAGTGAAAAGTGAAAGTGAAGTCGCTCAGTCGTGTCCAACTCCTAGCAACCCCATGGACTGCAGTCTACCCGGCTCCTCCATCCATGGGATTTTCCAGGCAAGAGTACTGGAGTGGGGTGCCATTGCCTTCTTCATTAATATGTTGCTATATATTAAAATAAAATTAACAGTATCATTTACGCCATTGTAATATGCATGCATATAAATGCATTATTTTATCTGAATGCATACCATTACCCACTGAATATAAAACACAAAATTATGAATCCATACAGACATAAATATTAATAAATTCAAAGCTGAGTAGGAATTGAGACTGGTTCAAAACTGGGGAAGGAATAAATCAAGGCTGTATATTGTCACCTTGCTTATTATTTAACTTACATGAAAAGTACATCATGTGAAATGCCAGGCTGGATGAATTACAAGCTAGAATCAAGACTGGTGGGGAAAATATCAACAGCAACAGATATGCAGATGATACCACTTTAATGGCAGAAAACGAAGAGGAACTAAAGAGCCTCTTGATGAGGGTGAAAGAGGAGAGTGAAAAAGCTGGCTTAACACTCAACATTCTAAAAACTAAGATCATGACATCTGGGGCCCCATTACTTCATGGCAAATAGGGGAAAAGTGAAAACATTAGCAGATTTTTTCCTTGGGTCCAAACTCACTGCAGACAGTGACTGCAGCTATGAAATTAAAAGATGCTTGCTCCTTGGAAGAAAAGCTATGACCAACCTAGACAGCATATTAAAAAGCAGAGACACTCCTTTGTCGACAAAGGCCTGTATAGTCAAAGCTATGGTTTTTTCCAGTAGTCATGTATGGATGTGAGAGTTGGACCATAAGAAGGGCTGAGTGCCAAAGAACTGATGCTTTTGAATTGTGGTGCTGTATAAGACTACTGAGAGTTCCTTGGACAGCAAGGAGATCAAACCCATCAATCCTAAAGGAAATCAACCCTGACTATTCATTCGACGGACTGATGATGAAACTCCAATACTATGGCCACCTGTGAAGAGCCCTCTCTTTGGAAAAGACCCTGATGGGAAAGATTGAAGGCAGCAGCAGAATGAGGTGACAGAAGATGAGGGGGTTAATGGCATCACTGACTCAATGACCATGAGTCTGAGCAAACCCTGGGAGATACAAGGAAGCCTGGTGTGTTCTAGGGTCGCAAAGAGTTGGACACGACTTAGCAACTGAATAACAACAGGAAGTGAGAATGTATGCAGTTTCATAATAGCTTCCAACAAAATACTTATTAATTAAAAGGAGAAGGGTAAAACTTTATAGAACCCTTCTAAGTTACCAGATCTCTCTTAAGTGACCAAAGTGGACATCATCAGTAATGAGACAAATCAAAACCGTGTGCCACCTTAAATAAACATAAGGAAAATTTCCTAATTCAAACTGAAGGATATTCTACAAACAGAATACTGTCAAACCTATAAAGGGCATGCAAGTCCAGAAAAGACTAAGAAGGAATGATTACAGTCTGCAAGAGATTATAAGAGACGGGCAACTACTAAAAGCAACACATGATTATGAACTGGATCCTTCCACTACAAAGAATAACATCAAGATAATTCACAAAATAAAATGGAGCTTGAGGATTAAATGCCAGTAATGTCTCAATCTTAATTTTGTTACTGTTGACAATTATGATTATGTAGAAGGATCCAGTTTGTAGGAAATAAATTCTAAAATATTCAGAGGAATGGAGGGACATCAGAGATTGGCAACTTACTCTCAAATGGTTCAGAAAGAAAGCTGTAATCTGTAACTATTGAACAAAAAAATTTTAATCATAAAAAAAAGTACCTACCAAAGGATATTCATAAAGTTGCTAGAATGGTTTCCCAAGGGATAAAAAGAGAGGGAGAAACATGGGAATGAAAATAAAAAGAAATGGATACATATATACATATCAACCATCAAAAGAAAGGTCTAGTATAGGCAAAATAATAGGAAGAGCTTTGAATTAAGAAGTATGATTACTTCAATCCTAGGAACAGTAACCAAAAAAAATGGTTTAAATAAATATGTGATTCAGTCTTGGGGTGGGGCTCACCTAATGTGTGGTTTTATGTTAGAAATAGCACAGGAAGTAACCTAAGACTCACTTTCTCTCCATTTCTAAAACAGCTACTAGACATTGCTTTTGAGTAGCAGGGGACTAGTAGTAAGGGACTAATGTCCCTTTATAAATTTTACAGCATGTTTGACTTTTAAAACTATATATGTGAATTACTTTTATAAATGAGAAATTAAAAAAAGGAGCAAGCATCAAATCAGTAATGAGAAGGTAGTAAAGAATCTAAATTAGGATTTGAAGGATCAAGAGTAAGCCAGAAGTCAGGAATCCAGAATGGCAGGTCAGTTAAGTTGCCAGCCATCAGGACACAGGTTAAACTTGTTATTGCAAAGGGCATCTAAACCGTGAGTTCAGCAGCTCACAAATCCAGTCGCTATCAGGGCACAGCCAATCTGGTATCATGGGAAGAAAGTAAATACTGGTAACTTAGAAATGAAGTAACTAATGATGGCCTTGTTCCCAGTTTCCGTTTTAATCGTACCTATAGCTGGCTACTGCCACTTTCAACACCCAGAGAATCAGGGCATCCTTAACTCCCAAGGACAACTCTGACTTGATTACTATTTAAAGCCCTCAATCCTCAGACTCAGTTGAATCCTGAATGGTCTAGACTCCAACCTATTTCATCCAGCCCAAATGCCAAAGTATGCCAACTCCAATGCTGAAGTTCTTGTTCTAAAAGTATATTCAGCTTCTGTTATGGCCAATATCTTAACTGAAGGCTGTATCTGTCCAAACTCCAGTAGCAGAGATCTATCTGGTCCTCTAACCAAACAACTTCCTGGAAAAATCTCTCTTTCTGAACATCCAAGTATCCTGCAATTAAGGCAAACAGACTTAATAAGCTAAAGAACCAGGAATCTGTATAACCCTAGAGTCAAACTCCCTGCAAGCCTTAGTTTACACACACACACACACACACACACNTAGACGGCAGCCAACCAGGCTCCCCCGTCCCTGGGATTCTCCAGGCAAGAGGAGTGGGTTGCCATTTCCCTCTCCAATGCAAGAAAGTGAAAAGTGAAAGGGAAGTCACTCAGTCGTGTCTGACTCTTCGTGACCCCATGGACCGCAGCCTACCAGGCTCCCCTGTCCACGGGATTTTCCAGGCAAGAGTACTGGAGTGGGATGCCATCGCCTTCTCTGGGGAATCCCCTTAATTCAATTATTAAAACCACCTACAAGGTAGGTATTATTATCAAACCTCTATTACAAAGAGAAAGATAAATAAAAAGAATTTTAGAAATTTCCATCAGGTCACATATCTAGTAACTAGTGGAGTGGAGATACTAATATATATTAATATATTGTACTGTATATAATTTTTACTTGCACTTAGCACAGAGCAAGGCACATGTCAATCACTCAATAAACAGTGCCTAGTATTAACTTTGTAATTCTGTTAAGATAATACACTCATCTCAGATTAGACTCATCCTGGCCTGAAAATTGCCCAGTCCATCAGACTGGACTATTTTTCTACATGTGTGAGGTTGGTTCAATTCCAGGCAGTCTGAGTTCAAACAAGTGGGCAAGTCTAGACCCTTCTCCACCTTATCTGGTTCTAAATAATAACCATACACCACCAGATTTATTTATTTACCAAATCATTTAATGATGAATAGAACTGGGAGTAAAAAAATCAGATGATCATCCTCAAAGATCCTGAAAAGGCATGCAAGAGAATTCAACATTCATTCTTGACTATTTTTTTTAAAAACAAGATATGTCAATACCATAGTAAAGCATATTATGTCTAACCCAAAACCCAACAATCTTTGCTAAGTGCTCACAAGCATTCTCAGCATAAGTCAGAAAAAAGGATATTCTTTGTTAAAAGTTTTTTACATTATTCTGCATGTACCAGTCAACATAATTAAAAGAGGAGAAATAAAAGTGCAAAAATCAGAAAACTATCAGGATTTTCAGTGATATGATTTACTTGGAAATCTATAAAGAATCAACTGGAAGATTATTTCAATGGTAACAGAATCCAGTTAGGTGCTGGTACAAATTAACAGCAATAAATTATAAACAGTACCCCCACACACAAATATCTACTTAGGAAATAAAAGCAAGTACATTGTGTTTGAAATAACAAAAAAAATTAATTACTTAGCAATAAAACTGAAATGTGCAAAAACTAATAACTAAAGAAAAAAATGACGATACTTAACAATATGGAAGGTATGCATTAAGTGAAAAAAAACGGTGCTGCAAATTAACTGTGCAGAAAAAGCAATCTAGACACAGGCCTTACACCCTTCACAAAAATTAACTCAAAATGTATCACAGATCTAAAATAAAACATAAAATCACAAAACTCCTAGAATGTAACGTAGGAAAAATTTCAAATGACCTTGGATTTGCTGATAACTTTTCAGATACAATGCCAAAAGCACAAAAGAATTGATCAGGTGGACTTTGTTAAAATTAAATACATCTTCTACGGAAGACACTGCCAAGAAAATTAAAAGACAAGCCACAGAGTAAAGAAAATATTTGTGTAAGATACATCTGATAAAAGACTTATCAAAAATATACAAAGACCTCTTAAAGCTGAACAGTAAGAAAATAACCTTAATTTAAAAATGGGCAAAATATCTGAACAGACATCTCACTAAGGAACAGATATCTCAACTAAGGAACATATACAGATGGCAAATAAGCATATGAAAATATTTTCAACATTCCACATCACAGAAGTTTCAAATTAAAACAATGATATTTCACTACATATCTATTAGATAAAAAACAAAGACAAACACCAAGTGCTGATGCGGATATAGTGCAAACAGAACTCTTATTTATTGCTGGTGGGAATGCAAAATGATACAACCACTCTGAAAGACAGTTGGTCTCTTACAAAATTAAACATACTCTTCCCATATAATCCAGCAATTGTACTCCTTGGTATTTAAAACCCACATCAGTTCAAAATTTATGTCCACATAAATTACCTATACATGAATATTTATATAACAACCTTATTCTTAACTGCCAAAACTTGAAAGCAACCAAGATGTCTTTCAATAGGTGATGGATGAGCAAATTTTGATACATCCAAGCAATGGAGTATTAGCAAGTGATAAATAGGCACAAGATATCAAGACACTAAAAGACATAAACATTGGTTATCCATTTTAAATACAGCAGTGTGTACCCGACACTTCCAAAGTCCCTAACTATCAGCAAGGAGCTCAAATTAGTCAATCCTAAAGGAAATCAACCCTCAGTATTCATTGGAAGGACTGATGCTGAAGCCCAAGCTCCAACACCCTGGCCATCTGATGTGAAGAGTCGATTCACTGGAAAAGACTCTGATGCTGGGAAAGATCGAGGGTAAGAGGAGAAGGGAATGAAAGAGGATTAGATGACTGGAGAGCATCACCGACTCAATGTACATAAGTTTGAGCAAACTCTGGGAGATGGTGAAGGACAAGGAAGCCTGGTATGCTGCAGTCCATGGGGTCACAAAGAACAGGACACAAATTAGCTACCAAACAGTAAGCAGTAACAGTACTGATGGCTGACTGGTCAAAAGAAAATAAGGAAGAGAGAGTGTGTGTGTAAGTACACACAGTGGAATATAACTCAGCCATTTAATAAAAGGGGCGGGAGGGAATCCTGCCACTTGGGACAGTATGGATGAACCCTAAGACCATAATGCTAAGTGAAATAAGTTAGAGAAACACAAATACTGTATGATCTCACTTATATATGGAATCTAAAAGTCACAGAAACTAGAGCATAGACTGGTGGTTGCCAGGGACTGGCAGTGAGGGGAGGGAGGATGGGAGAAATGAAGAGATGTGGTCAAAGGGTACGAACTTCCAGTTACAAGAGGAATACGAATGGGGACCTAATGTACAGCCCAGTGATTGCAGTTAACAACAATGCATTGTATACCACAATATGGTAATTATGTGAGATGAAGGATGAGTTAACAAACTTTATTATGATAATCAGTTTGTAATACACATATCAAAATTATCATACCATATACCTTAAATTTACACAAGGTTACATGTCCAAAGGTCCGTCTAGTCAAGGCTATGGTTTTTCCGCTAGTCATGTATGGATGTGAGAGTTGGACTGTGAAGAAAGCTGAGCGTCGAAGAATTGATGTTTTTGAACTGTGGTGTTGGAGAAGACTCTTGAGAGTCCCTTGCACTGCAAGGAGATCCAACCAGTCCATTCTGAAGATCAGCCCTGGGTGTTCTTTGGAAGGAATGATGCTAAAGCTGAAACTCCAGTATTTTGGCCACCTCATGCGAAGAGCTGATTCACTGGAAAAGACTCTGATGCTGGGAGGGATTGGGGGCAGGAGGAGAAGGGGACGACAGAGGATGAGATGGNTGGTGTTGGAGAAGACTCTTGAGAGTCCCTTGCACTGCAAGGAGATCCAACCAGTCCATTCTGAAGATCAGCCCTGGGTGTTCTTTGGAAGGAATGATGCTAAAGCTGAAACTCCAGTATTTTGGCCACCTCATGCGAAGAGCTGATTCACTGGAAAAGACTCTGATGCTGGGAGGGATTGGGGGCAGGAGGAGAAGGGGACGACAGAGGATGAGATGGCTGAATGGCATCACTGACTCGATGGACGTGAGTTTGAGTGAACTCCGGGAGATGGTGATGGACAGGGAGGTCTGGAGTGCTGCAATTCATGGGGTTGCAAAGAGTCAGACACGACTGAGCGACTGAACTGACTGACTGACATGTCCATTATCACTCAATAATGCTAGAAAAAAGAAATTAAGAAACAGTGGAATGACAATTTGGAGGTGCAGAAAGGAAAGACAATGAAAAAATAAAAGCCAATTTAGAAATCTACACCTAGCCAAAAAAACTTTCAAAAAGTAGATGCTTTCAGGCAAACAAAATCTGAAAGAGGGTGCTGCACAAAATTTATTAAAGATTCTGTAGACTGAAGGAAAATATCTTAGACAAAAGTACCACTGCAGGAAGGAATGAAAAATGAAAAACTGGAAAGGGAAATACATAAAAATGAAAGAACATTTGTCACACATGAAAAAATATGTAAAATTCAGTTACTTCCCTGGTGGTCCAGTGGTTAAAAATCTGCCGTACAATTCAGGAGGACAAGGGTTTGATCCTTGGCTGGGGAACTAAGATCTCACATGCTGCCGAGCAACCAAGACCTGAAACTAAGACCTGACACAGCCAAATAAATAAACAAACAATATATAGATATATATGAAGTTCAAACTTCAGTATCTGTAAGATAAAATTTTATTGGGTCATGTTCATTTATGACTTGTCTGTGGCAGCTTTCATGCTGTAATGGTAAAATGAGTAGTTGCAACAGAGACTATGTGCAGTGCCCTTACTGCTTCATACTGCTGCGTCATGGTAAATTAGAAGCTCCAGTGATACAGATATATCCAACAGCATTTTGACTGTCACGAATGCTGCTGCACCATGACAATTTTATTTATGAGTACAGAACCCATCATGTCAAAACAAGAAAAGTGCACTTCAAATGCCACACATTAAGGCACAGTCGAGTGTGTTTTGTCATCAAATTAAATGGCATAGCCTTGTCTTTACTATGCAATAACACTACACTATGCGAAAGAATACAATATACATAGACATTACTAGACGGCACTCACCACAACAACTCCCAAACTGACAGGAAAGCTAGTCAGAAAAATTAGAAAATTTATACTGTAGTGGAATTTTTTCATAAAAGAAAAAGTGCAACTGCAAATAAAGTAGGTGAGTGAGTGGCTCATTGGTCAACCTAGCAAAAAAACCCATTTACTATTCATAAGTTAATTAAATTGTGCTTGATTACACAGAAAGTAGTCAAAGTGTTGGATTACACAGTAGTCAAAGAAATGCATCCAGAGAAAATAAACTTGTTTATTAGCTTTGGGACTTCCCTGGTGGTCCACTGGCTAGGACTCGGTGCTCCCAATGTAGGGGGCCAGGATTCAATCCCTGGTCAGGAACTAGATTCTGCATGCCACAACTAATACCTTGTATACCCAAATAAATGAATACTGAAAAAAAAAAAAAGACTGAGCTTTTTGGTGAGAATGGTCATTCAACCAAGTTGAGATTACTGGAAACAGCATCAACAGTCAACAAAGGGAATGTTCCTGGTGATCCAGCGGTTAAGACTCCCCACTTCCTATACAAGGAGTGCAGATTTGATCCCTAGTGCAAGTAAGATCCCACATGCTGCTTGGTATGAGCAAAAAAATTTTTTAATTTAAAACAAATTCAATTAAAAAACAATACAAATGGTTTTCACTGGGTTTCCTTGACTCTAGAGAGTCAAAGATGTTACTGATCGCTGCCCAGTTGTTTGAGCAGTCAATACAGAGTTTGAAGTGACTACAGAATTAGCCTCTAAGGTCTATGTGAAACCACAACAGGAAACAGTATTTTCAAACTTGAGAAAATACCAAGTTAGTATAACCTGAAGTAGAATCTGCTGAAGAATATTACAAGTGATGGTGGCAAAAAATATGTATAGAACAGAAAAGGGCTTATTGGACAAATTAACAAAACCTGTGAAAATGTAAAATATGTAAGGTCTTGCAAGCTTATAGTTGTTCATCAGTAGGTACTTTGTGGAAAATATATGAATTAATCATGTCTTATTTACCAATAGTGCCCAAAGATATATATATATTTCATTTGCTTTCATGGATTTAGCCATCTTCTGTTCCAAAACAGAAGCCAAATATCTTGACTTGCCACTACACAGATCATGTTGATAATGCAGGTATGAGCACAAATTTTTTCTAAAGGAAAAGAGCTAGCCTCAATCATTATTACAAAACTAAAATGGCTCTGGAACTTTTGCTTACAAACATGATAATGTATCTTAATAAAATTATAAGGTAAAATAAGGCTTATATGCAAAACCTACACAGTAGTAAAGCTTAAAATATTCTGATGACAACTAAAGCCGGTTGGAAACACCTGTAATTTTGAACGCTTTTAATGTTAAGTGAATAATGCTTTATTCACTTCCTAAACAGTCAAAGTTTAAAACAAGTGAGGTCACCATTCCCATAAAAATTTGCAACAGATAACATTTTCTGAGCTCAAAGGATAGTTTCAGTAGTGTTTCTAAACTCTGAGCAAAGTATAAGAGAAATTTACATATTCTTAAATTCATTCAACTGTGCAATCTGAAATGATTGGACCTTCAATTGAAGGTGAAACCCTTTGATTCAAAGTGATTAATCTGCATTGTAACAACATGCTAAAAGACAAATATTAAGAGGAGAAATCTAACAGAATTTTACAAATGACTTCCTAGTTAATCAATATCCCAATTAAAATCATATTCTGGTGGACTGATACCTGTTTTTGGTAGCACCAATCTCTGAAAAGACATTTCAAAGAGGAAACCTCATTAGAGATCAACACAGATGAACATGTACAATCAAGTTTAATGATAATGAGTAACAACTGAACCCAAATTAAGTGAAGTATTATCTACCCTCCCAAATTAATTCCATTCTTCTCATTAGCAAACCTGTATTTAAAAAAACTACATTCAGTTACTTGTATTTTAAAACTTTTCAATAAAGATTTATAGAAATTTCTCATAAACAGTACCTTTGAGTTTGCATGAAGCCCAAAATATCTGCTCTTTTTATAGAAAAAGTATGTCAATCTCTGAACTAGCTAGTTCCCCTAAACTATATATTACTTGTTAAAAATAAATGAAGGTTAAAAGAGTACAGTAGTGCCCCCTTATCCACAGCTTTACTTTCCTCAGAGTGAGGAGTCCAAACGTATTACAAGGAAAATTCCAGAAATAAGCAATTCAATTGTTGTTCTGAGTAGCATGATGAAATCTCACACCATCCTCTCCATCTGGCCTTAGATATGAATAATCTCTTTGTCCAGTGTCCATGCTGTACATGCTGTTAAGTCACTTCAGTCATGTCCAACTGTGTGTGACCCCATAGACGGAAGCCCACCAGGCTCCCCCATCCCTGGGATTCTCCAGGCAAGAGGAATGGGTTGCCATTTCCTTCTCCAGTGCATGAAAGTGAAAAGTGAAAGTGAAGTCGCTCAGTTGTATCCAACTCTTAGCGATCCTATGGACTGCAGCCTACCAGGCTTCTCTGTCCGTGGGATTTTCCAGGCAAGAATACTGGAGTGGGGTGCCATCGCCTTTTCCAGCTGTACATGCTACCCACCTGTTAAGTCACTTAGTAGCTGTCTGGGTTATGAGGATCAACTGTCACAGTACCACAGGGCTTGTATTCAAATAATCCTTACTTTACTAAACAATGGCCCCAAAGCACAAGAGTAGTGATGCTGGCAATTCAGATGTTCTCTTACTGTGCCTAATTTACAAATTAAACTTTAATTTATGTATATGATGAGGCCACTCACTGGAGAAGACCCTGATGCTGGCAAAGACTGAGAGCAGGAGAAGGGGCCAACAGAGGTTGAGATGGTTGGATGGCATCACTAATTCAATGGACAACGGTTTGAGCAAACTTTGGTAGATGGTGAAGGAGAGGGAAGCCTGGCGTGCTGCAGTCCACGGGGTCACAAAGAGTTGGACACAACTGAACAACCGAACAACAACCATACATAGGGTTCAGTACTATCCACATTTTCAGGCATCCACTAAAGGTCTTAGAACATATCCCTCACAGAAAAGGGGTGACTACTATACAGTGGTGGTGGTGGTGTAGTCACTAAGTCGTGTCTGACTGTTGTGACCCCACTGACTGTAGCCTGTCAGGCTCCTCTGTCCACAGATTCTCTAGGCAAGAACACTGGAGTGGGTAGCCTCTCCTTCTCCAGGGGATCTACCCAATCCAGCAATCAAACCCAGGTCTCCTGCATTGTAGGCAGATTCTTTACCAACTGAGTCACAAGGGAAGCCCATCATACACTATGTAATGGCAATATAATCTGATAATACAGATATAGTACAGATACAAAGTGAGAAGGAAATGAGGATAACATATGCAAAATATTTTTTGTAACTGCTCTCAGTGACTATATTGGAAATGGTAACATTAACATTGCTATTCTGAGACTATTGTATAATGTGGAATAAAACAAGGGACTAATCAATAATGACTACAAGTCTAATTCATTATCCCCTATATCCTTGAGAACCAGAATTTTTGTTATGGAAAAAAAGAGCTACAGATGTAGCATAGAAGAGAGTAAATTTTAAAAGCCTTTTATGAGTGCAGGTATGTATAGATAGATATACAGATGTACCTGTATCACCCTTAACTCTGTCCAAGACACAGTAACTCACAGCAGTGAGCATACTCAATGCCCAGATTACATCCTCAAAAACACCATTTCCCACTAAAACCAGGACTTCTTGAAGAAACTAGCTGGTTACAACTTTGGAGCTGTAAATATAAAAGAAAAGCCTAGAATACTTGGTCATAACAGATAACAAGGATGCTACAAAGACTACCTGGAGTGGATCAAGTTATTTAGAAACGAACTTGAGGCTCCAACTGACCAAAGATATGACAATTTTAGCATAAATAATAACTGACAGTGATTAAAAACCACCAAATATGTCTAAATCCCTAAATTCACACTGATATTTTTTAAAAATAGCTGTTTTTCAAGAATTCTCTAGTGGTCCAGTGGTTAAGGACTCCACACTTTCACTGCCAAGAGCCTGGATTCAATCCTTCGTCAAGGAACTAAGATTCCACAAGCTACGGCACAGCAAAAAAAAAAAAAAAAACATCCAACATTCTCTTAGAGGAGAACTAATAAGAACTAATTTGCTATCCTGAAAAGTAATAAAACCAAACAATCAAGCTTCTATCCTACCTTTTTTATATAAACTACTTCAGAGTAACTAAATACAGTTGAACAACATTCAGGTTACAGTACCGACTCTACATGTGGCTGAAAATTTGTATACAACTTTACAGTTAGCTCTCCACATATGTCATCTTGCATCCATGAATTCAAACAATGGATTGGGTAATACTCTAGTACATATTTATTGGAAAAAATCCACAAATGAGTGACCCGCACAGTTCAAATCCATGTTGTACAAGGATCAACTGTAGTAGATAAGTAGTCAGTAAAATTCAAATTTTGGCAAGGGTTCTTCAACAAAAAAACTAAGGAAAAGAAAGGGACAGAGGGGTAAACTGCACACTAAAAGGTATTTATAAGAAATCAAATTTTAAAACCTGAGTAACATTACAGTGTCTAGGAATGCACACCTGTGATAAAACTTAAAAAAAAAAAAGGAAATGAATTACTGTAAGAGTTAGAACAGTAACTATGGGAGCAGGGAGGGAGGGGTTATAATCGAAAGGGATTAACTTTTTAATTTTGTATTTTAGCGGATTACAAATAGCTGAAAAAGAACAGAAGCTAAAGGCAAAGGAGAAAAGGAAAGAGATACCCATTTGAATGCAGAGTTCCAAAGAATAGCAAGGAGATAAGAAAGCCTTCCTCAGTGGTCAGTGCAAAGAAATAGAGGAAAACAACAGAATGGGAAAGACTAGAGATCTCTTCAGGAAAATTAGAGATACCAAGGGAACATTTCATGCAAAGATGGGCTCGATAAAGGACAGAAATGGTATGGACCTAACAGAAGCAGAAGATATTAAGAANGAAATAGAGGAAAACAACAGAATGGGAAAGACTAGAGATCTCTTCAAGAAAATTAGAGATACCAAGGGAACATTTCATGCAAAGATGGGCTCGATAAAGGACAGAAATGCTATGGACCCAACAGAAGCAGAAGATATTAAGAAGAGGTGGCAAGAATACATAGAAGAACTATACAAAAAAGATCTTCGTGACCCAGATAACTACAATGGTATAATCACCCATGTAGAGCTAGACATCCTGGAATACGAAGTCAAGTGGACCTTCAGAAGCATCACTATGAACAAAGCTAGTGGAGGTGATGGAATTCCAATAGAGCTATTTCAAATCCTAAAAGACGATGCTGTTAAAGTGCTGTTAAAGTGCTACACTCAATATGTTAGCAAATTGGGAAAATTCAGCAGTGGCCACAGGACTGGAAAAGGTCAGTTTTCATTCCAATCCCAAAGANTGCAAATGGTTGTCTGAGGAGGCCTTACAAATAGCTCTGAATAGAAGATAAGTGAAAGGCAAAGGAGAAAAGGAAAGATATACCCACTTGAAAGCAGAGTTACAAAGAATAGCTAGGAGAGATAAGAAAGTCTTCCTCACTGATCAATGCAAAGAAATAGAGGAAAACAACAGAATGGGAAAACACGAGAGATCTCTTCAAAGAACATTATAGACAACAAGGGAAAATTTCATGCAAAGATGGCCAGAAAAAAGGACAGAAATGGTATGCCCCTAACAGAAGCAGAAAATATTAAGAAAAGGTGGCAAGAAAACACAGAGGAACTGTACAAAAAAAAAATCTTCATGACCCAGATAATCATAATGGTGTGACACGCACCTAGAGCCAGACATCGTGGAACGTGAAATCAAGTGGGCCTTAGGAAGCATCTCTATATAAAAACTGATGCTGTGAAAATGATGCACTCAATATGCCAGCAAATTTGGAAAACTAAGCAATGGCCACAGGACTGAAAAGGTCAGTTTTCATTCCAATCTCAAAGAAAGGCAATGCCAAAGAATGGTCAAACTGCTGCACAAGTGTACTCATCTCACACGCTAGTAAAGTAACCCTCAAAATTCTCCAAGCCAGGCTTCAGCAATATGTGAACCATGAACTTCCAGGTGTTCAATCTGGACTTAGAAAAAGCAGAGGAACCAGAGACCAAATTGCCAATATCTATTGGATCATCAAAAAATCGAGAGAGTTCCAGAAAAACATCTTTATTGACTACACCAAAGCCTTTGACTGTGTGGATCACAACAAACTGTGGAAAATTCTGAAAGAGATGGGAATACCAGACCACCTGACCTGCCTCTTGAGAAATTAGTATGAAGGCCAGGAAGCAACAGTTAGAACTAGACATGGAACAACAGACTGGTTCCTAATAGGAAAAGGAGTATATCAAGGCTGTATATTGCCACCCTGCTTATTTAACTTATATGCAGAGTACATCATGAGAAACACTGGGCTAGAAGAAGCACAAGCTGGAATCAAGATGGCCAGGAGAAATATCAATAACCTCAGATATGCAGATGACACCACCTTTATGGCAGAAAGTGAAGAACTAAAGAGCCTCTTGATGAAAGTGAAAGAGAGTAAAAAGTTGCCTTAAAACTCAACATTCAGAAAACTAAGATCATGACATCTGGTCCCANTTCTGCTTTATTGACTAGGCCAAAGCCTTTGACTGTGTGGATCACAACAAACTGTGGAAAATTCTTCAAGAGATGTGAATGCCTTACCTGCCTCTTGAGAAATCTGTACGCAGGTCAGGAAGCAACAGTTAGAACCGGAAAAGGCCAAATCGGGAAAGGAGTATACATCAAGGCTGTATATTGTCACCTTGCTTATTTAACTTCTATGCAGTGTACATCATGTGAAATGCCGAGCTAGATGAAGCATAAGCTGGAATCAAGATTGCCAGAAGTATCAGTAACCTCAGATACACAGATGACACCACCCTTATGGCAGAAAGCAAAGAAGAAGTAAAAGAGTNACTTCTATGCAGTGTACATCATGTGAAATGCCGAGCTAGATGAAGCATAAGCTGGAATCAAGATTGCCAGAAGTATCAGTAACCTCAGATACACAGATGACACCACCCTTATGGCAGAAAGCAAAGAAGAAGTAAAAGAGTCTCTTGATGAAAGTGAAAGAGGAGAGTGAAAAAGTTGGCTTAAAACTCAACATTAAGAAAACTAAGATCATGGCATCCAGTCCCATCACTTCATAGCAAATAGATGGGGAAACAACGGTAACAGTGACAGACTTTATTTTGGGGGGCTCCAAAATCAGTGCAGATGGTGACTGCAGCCATGAAATTAAAAGACATTTGCTCCTTGGAAGAAAAGCTATGACAAATCTAGACAGCATATTAAAAAGCAGAGACATGACTGTTGACGAAGGTCCAACTAGTCAAAGCTATGGTTTTTCCAGTAGTCATATATGGATATGAGAGGTGGACTATAAATAAAGCTGAGTGCTTAAGAATTGATGCTTTTGAACTGTGGTGTTGAAGAAGACTCGAGAGTCCCTTGGACTACAAGGAGATCCAACCAATCAATCCCAAAGGAAAGCAACCCTGAATATTCATTGGCAGGACTGATGCTAAAGCTGAAGCTCCAATACTCTGGCCACCCGATGCAAAGAACTGACTCATTGTCAAAGACCCTGATGCTGGCAAAGATTGAGAGGAGGAGAAGAAGGGGGCGACAGAGGATTAGATGGTTGGATGGCATCACCAACTCAATGGACATGAGTTTGAGGACTCTCCAGGAGTTGGTGATGGACAGGGAAGCCTGCCATGCTGCAGTCCATGAGGTCACAGAGTTGGACATGACTGAGCAACTGAACTGAACAGCTGATCAACAATGTTTTAACAGTTTCAGGTGGACAGCAAAAGGATTCAGCCATAACATACATGCATTCATTCTTCCCCAAACTCCCCTACCATCCAGGCCACCACATAACACTTAAGTGTTCTCTGTGCTATACAACAGGCCCTTCCTTGTTGGTTATCCATTTTAAATACAGCAGTGTATATACATAAATCCCAAACTCCCTGACTATCCCTTCCTCCCATCCTTCCCTGGCAACCATAAGTTCTTTCTCTAAGTTTGTGAGTCTATTTCTGTTTTGTAAATAAATTCATTTATATAATTTCTATCTTATTAATTATTTTTGCCTGTGCTGGGTCTTTGTTGCTGCATGAGGGCTTTTTCTAGTTGCAAGCAAGTGAGCGCTACTCTCTAGTTCTGGTGTACAGGCTTCTCACCAAGGTGGCTTCTCTTGTTGCAGAGCACAGGCTCTAAACACACCGGCTCAGTAACTGTAGTACCAGAGCTTCACTGCCCCTCAGCATGCGGAAATTGTTCGAGGTCAAGGATCAAACCTGTGTCTCCTTGCATCAGCAGGCAGAATCTTAACCACTGAAGAAGTCCTGTATCATTTCTTTTAGATTCCACATATAAGGGATGTCATATGATTCTCCTCAACTGTCTGACCTACTTCACTCAGTATGACAATTTCTATTCCCATCTACAAAAAGTTCTACTTCTTGACCTAGGTGGTATGGTTACAAGGATATCTGCCTTATTTAATTTAAAATAAGTTTGTGTATGAGTGAGATTTTCTGCTTACAATACAAAGGTTAAAATTATGAACTATGTAAAACAACAACACTATTGCCTTAGAGGTTTATAAAACATGTGAAACTAAAATATACAATAGCATTAATAGCACATAAGGCAAGAGGTGGGGGTAGGATGGAGTTAAATTGTTACACAATTTCTTGCATTCTTTGAAAAGCATTAACTTAAACTGTAATAAATTAACAATGCAGACTGAAATATCTAGGGCCATGATTCTTAACCAGAGGGTATTTTTGGCCCTGGGAGGACAGTTGGTACTATCTGAAGACATTTTTGGTCATCAAAACTGGGAAATTGGGGGATGCTAGTGGACTGTGCTAGTGGATTGTGACCAGGGATGCTGCTAAACACCCTATAATACACAGCACAGCCCTCTCTACCCCAAAACAAAAAATCATCTGGCCCTAAATGTGCTAAGACTGAAAAATTCTGATCCAAGGTAACCACTGAAAATGAAAGTGAAAGTCACTCAGCTGTGTCCGACTCTTTGCGACCCCATGGACTGTAGCCTGCCAGACTCCTCTGTCCATGGAATTCTCCAGGCCAGAATACTGCAGTGGGTAGCCTTTCCCTTCTCCACGGGATCTTCCCAACCCAGGGACTGTACCCAGGTCTCCCGCACTGCAGCAGATTCTTCACAAGCTGCACAATTAAACAAACAAGTAAAGAAGGAAAAAAAAAGAGAACAATTTCACTTACATCAAGTTGAAAAACAGGCAAGGCTAAATCACGGTGATGTAAATCATCAGAACAATTACTGGCTATAGGAGAATGAAGGTACTAAGTTGAAAGTGGTACAACAATGCCTTCTGGGAAACT
Source organism: Neotragus pygmaeus (assembly GCA_006410875.1). Lineage (NCBI taxonomy): Eukaryota > Metazoa > Chordata > Mammalia > Artiodactyla > Bovidae > Neotragus > Neotragus pygmaeus. The sequence continues at coordinate 1,426,369 of SJYV01001120.1, read as the reverse complement.
AAAAATGTTCTGTTGTTCTAGGCAGTGAATATATGAAAAGAGTATACAGTGAAAGTTCATTAAGCTATACACTTAAGATACACACACACACACACATATATACCCTTTACTGTACATGTGCTATGTCTCAATTGAAAACTACTAAGCAGATAACCAGAGATTACAAGACATTTGGTCAAGTATTTAACACAAATACACCTATCAAAAACAAATAAGAACTTGGAAGAAAACAGCCTACAAGAGAAAGCAAACTTTTAAAATATACATATTATATATTACATTGTGTGCATGCTCAGTCATGTTGAGCCTTTGCAATCCAATGGACTATAGCCTTTGAGGCTCCTCTGTCCATGGAATATTCCAGGCAAGAATATTGGACCGATTTGCCATTTTCTACTCCAAAAGAGCTTCCCAATCCAGGGACGGAATTCACATTTCCTGCATCTTCTACATTGGCAGGCAGATTTTTTACCACTGAGCCCATACATTATATTTTGCGCACACACACACACACACACACACACAGTCCTCAGGGAGTTAGTTAGAGGAGACACTGCAACCATGACTCAACTCAAAATCAGAATGTTTTTATTTTATAATGTTATTTTTAAAAATCAAATATCAAGACAGCTCTTAGAAATTAAAACGTACACAACAAATTCTACTCCTAGGCATTTACCCAAGGGAAATAAACAAATGCTTACTAAAAGACCTTAACATGAGAGTTCATAATAGCTGCTCTATTCAGAACAGCCAAGAATTGGAAGCAACTCAAGTATCTAGAAGAGAAATGGATAAACAAATTGATATAATAAAAGTGGAGTACCACTCATCAAAAGGAACATACATGTACATGCGTGAATCTCAAAAACACTATGTTGAGCAAAAAGAAGCTAAATCCAAGAATACATACCATATGATTTCATTTGTAAAAAGCTCTGGAACAGGAAAAATTAAGAGCAATGGTGACAGAAAAGGACAGTGGTTGTCTAGGATGTCTTGGCAGAAATGACTGGAAAAGAGGGGAACTTTCTGGAACAGTGGAAATGTTCTATAATTGTACTATCAGTTTAGCTCAGTTCAGTCGCTCAGTTGTGTCCGACTCTTTGTGACCCCATGAATCACAGCACACCAGGCCTCCCTGTCCATCACCAACTCCAGGTGTCCACCCAACCCATGTCCATCAAGTCAGTGATGCCATCCAGCCATCTCATCCTGTCGGCCTCTTTTCCTCCTGCCCCTAATCCCTCCCAGCATCAGAGTCTTTTCCAATGAGTAAACTCTTCGAATGAGGTGGCCACAGTACTGGAGTTTCAGCTTCAGCATCAGTCCTTCCATTGAACACCCAGGACCGATCTCCTTTAGGATGGACTGGTTGGATCTCCTTGCAGTCCAAAGGACTCTCAAGAGTCTTCTCTAACACCACAGTTCAAAAGCATCAATTCTTTGGTGCTCGGCTTTCTTAACAGTCCAACTCTCACATCCATACATGACCACAGGAAAAACCATAGCCTTGACTAGACGGACCTTTGTTGGCAAAGTAATGTCTCTGCTTTTTAATACGCTGTCTAGGTTGGTCATAACTTTCCTTCCAAGGAGTAAGCGTCTTTTAATTTCATGGCTGCAGTAACCATCTGCAGTGATTTTGGAGCCCAAAAACATAAAGTCTGACACTGTTTCCCCATCTATTTCCCATGAAGGGATGGGACCAGATGCCATGATGTTCGTTTTCTGAATGC
>SJYV01001120.1:1406174-1422841 GCA_006410875.1 Neotragus pygmaeus | reverse complement strand
TTTTCTAAAACCAGCTTGAACATCTGGAAGTTTACAGTTCACGTATTGCTGAAGCCTAGTGGCTAAACGGGGTATATACGTTTTTGAAAACTTATCAAATCACACACTTGAAATTGGCAAATTCTACTGCATGTAATTTTTACTCAAAAAAATATCAAGACAAACACAAAAAGCTCCATAGAAGGGATGAAAGATGAAGGTGAGATAAAAAGTAGTAAAAACAAAAAGAAACTGAAAAAACAGAAAAAAAGACTTTTTAAATTAAAAAATTAAGCCAGGCAATCCAATATTCAGATAATTGGAGCTTCCAAAAGAGAATAGCAAAAATTAATAGTAGAAAATATCATTTAAATAATTCAAGAAAAATTTCCAACTCTGAAGAACATTAGTTTCTAGACTTAATGTACTTATAGTACATTCTGAAATTTCAGAACACTGGAAACACAAAGAAAACTGTTTATATACAACAGACAGGACTTAGAATGGCTTTGAATTTCAAACAGCACTTCTAGAACCAAGAAAAAAATGGCTTCAAAGTTCTAAAGCTATGTGAATCTCAATGTAGAATTCTTTACCCTGTCAAGCAGTATAAGTGTAAAGTTAGAAGAATTCAAAAAAACTTACCTGCTATACATATTTCCTCAAAAATCTACTCAAGGATATGATAAACCAAAACAAGAGAATCAACCAAAGAAGACAGAAGATAAAGGAAACCACTCCAACACAGATAGAAGGAGCCTCCATAAAGTACCTAGAACAATTGTCAAGTGGGTGATCTCAGGTAACAGCTGTGAACTATGTATAGAAAAAGCAACCATGCAGAATGAAGTTCAGAATACTCCAGGAGACTCAAGGGAAGGTAAAATGATGCAGTCACTTTGAAAGATAGTCTGGCAATGCTCCAAAAGGTAAAACATAAGTTACCATATGATCTAGCAATCTGACTCCTAGGTATACATCCAAAAGAAATGAATGTAAGTCCACACAAAACTTGTACACAAGTCACAGAAGCACTATTCCTAACAGTCAAAAGGTGGAAACATCCACATATGAATGGATAAACAAAATGTGCCATGTCTATACAATACAGTATTATTCAGCAATAAAAAGGAATGAAATACTGATATAACATGGATTAACCTTGAAAATATGCTAAGTGAAAGAGGTCAGTCTCAAAAGACCACATATTATATACTGCATAATACTATTTACATGAAATGTTCAGAATAGACGTATCTATACAGACAGAAAGAAGACTGATGACTGCTTAAGTCTGAGGAGGGTGAGGGGAAATGGAATGTGACTGCTAATAGATAAGANTATGCTAAGTGAAAGAGGTCAGTCTCAAAAGACCACATATTATATACTGCATAATACTATTTACATGAAATGTTCAGAATAGACGTATCTATACAGACAGAAAGAAGACTGATGACTGCTTAAGTCTGAGGAGGGTGAGGGGAAATGGAATGTGACTGCTAATAGATAAGAGATTTTCTTGGATAATCATTTTTAGAATATAGATAAAAATACGTATTTTAAAAATGACTATAATAATGGCTGCTGCTGCTAAGTTGCTTCAGTCGTGTCCAACTCTGTGCAACCCCATAGACGGCAGCCCACCAGGCTCCACCATCCCTGGGATTCTCCAGGCAAGTACACTGGAGTGGGTTGCCATTTCCTTCTCCAATGCAGGAAAGTGAAAAGTGAAAGTGAAGTCGCTCAGTCATGTCTGACACTTTGCGACCCCATGGACTGGGGTCCTTCAAGGCTCCTCCGTCCACGGGATTTTCCAGGCAAGAGTACTGGAGTGGGGTGCCATTGCCTTCTCCGATAATAATGGCTACACAAGTCTAAATATATTAAAACCACTAAATTATACAAATTGGTGAATTATATGATAATGTGAATTATACTGCAATGAAGCTATTATTTAAAGTTCTCAGTAGTAAGTAGATAGAAAACTAAGGAGAAAAAAATTAACTACATGGAAAACAAAATATTACATGAGAAATGAAAAATATGTAATTACACCTTCAGATTGTAAACACTGAAAATCATATAATTATGACATAACTTTACTGGGAGACTGGAGAAATCTATGTGCATGTATGTGTGAAAGTATGTACACGTATGCTGGAGGGAGAAAGAAGGATGTGGAGGGAAAATAATGAAATTCTTATCTTCCATGGGGAGCTATCATATATAATGAATAAAATTTAAAAAGCAAAAACTAGTGGTAATTCCCTGGTGGTACAATAGCTAAGATTCTACATATTCACTGCCAAGGGCCCAAGTGGATCCCTGGTCAATGAATTAAGATCCTATAAATCATGTGATGCAGCCAAAAAATAGTGTTTATAAATAAAACACAAAAACCAATGGTATTAAGCAATGAACTACATACTTTTGTTAAATGGTCAAAACTGAAAAATTTCATGTTATGTATACTTTACCACAACTTTTAAAATANGTGCGGATGTGAGAGTTAGACTATAAAGAAGCTGAGTGCTGAAGAATTGATGCTTTTGAACTGTGGTGTTAGAGAAGACTCTTGAGAGTCCCTTGGACTGCAAGGAGATCAAAACAGTCAATCCTAAAGGATATCAGTCCTGAATATTCATTAGAAGGACTGATGCTGAAGCTGAAACTCCAATACTTTGGCCACCTGATGCAAACACCTGACTCATTGGAAAAGACCGTGATGCTGGGAAAGATTGAAGGTGGAAGGAGAAGGGGATGACAAAGGATGAGATGGTTGGATGGCATCACTGACTCAAAGTCAGCATCACTGACTTTCATGGCTGCAGTGCCATGCAGTGAAGCAAAAAAAAAAAGTTATTCTGTAAAGTCAGAATTAACTTTTCTAAAGCAAAAACCCTCCCTATCATCTATTTCCACATCTTTTCTCTTTGTAAGAAAGGTAATGGATTCTTTAAAGGAGCCCTGGATAGACAGTACTAAGTGATGCCATAGACACATGAGTCTGAGTAACCTCTGGGAGTTGGTGATGGACAGGGAGGCCTGGCCTGCTGCAGTCCATGGGGTTGCAAAGTCAGACACGACTGAGTAACTGAACTGAACTGCATGGCTTTTGGGAAATTGTTTTCCTGGTCAGGGATTGAACCTGGACCATTCAGTGAAACCCCAGAATCTTAATCATTAGGCCACCAAGGAATTCCCTAGAATGACTTTTTTAAAGAGCCCACTATTTTGTTTCATTTTGCATATGTTAATACGTGTAAGTCTTAAATGGTGCTTCTAAGGAGGCACAATCTTCCTTTAAAAACAACAGCTAAGATTTGCTATGCATCAGTATGTGACAGGCTCTCCACATGTGGTAAATCTCACTTAATTCTGACAAAAATCCATGACATGATCATTACTAGAAATATCTAGGGTTTCCCTGGTGGCTCAGACAGTAAAGAATCTTCCTGCAATGCAGGAGACCTGGGTTTGATTCCTGGGTTGNCTCCACATGTGGTAAATCTCACTTAATTCTGACAAAAATCCATGACATGATCATTACTAGAAATATCTAGGGTTTCCCTGGTGGCTCAGACAGTAAAGAATCTTCCTGCAATGCAGGAGACCTGGGTTTGATTCCTGGGTTGGGAAGATCCTCTGGAGAAGGGAATGGCAACCCATTCCAATATTCTTGCCTGGAGAATCCCATGGACAGAAGAGCCTGGCAGGCTACTGTCTGTGGGATCACAGTGAGTCAGATCTGACTGAGGGAGCAACTAATGCACAGAGAATATCCAAGGCTTAGGGAGGTTTAGAAAATTACTCAAGATGAAACAGGAGAGAGGGGGGCAAGGCACAAACTTTAAAAGAATGATGTAGCCCAAGGACATGATATAAACTGACTAGAACCAAATGGGTCCAACATAATGGATGAGACAAGTTCCACTAGACATTGAGCCTCAGTATACACTCACTGTAACATATCTGCAAGCTAAATGACACTCCCATGGGCGCCATGAAAATTTAAGGCTGACCATTAAAAACCAGAAAGTGTGTGGTGGACCAATTCCTGGAAATCTTTGCCCCTTCCCTAAAATAGTTGGGATAATCCTCCTGCTCATTAGCCTATGAAATTACCCAGACTGTAAAAGCTAACCACATCATATTTTGAGGCCAGTCTCACATTTTGAAATGGTCTACCCTCTTTTGTAGAGTGTGTTTCTCTCTCTAAATAAATCCACTTCTTACCTATCACTTTTTCACTCATAATTCTTTCTACAATGAGCTTCATTAAGTCCTGAAATCAAGTGTGTGATATCGGTAGGAAATTCTGTGGGGTCTGGCCATGTTTGAGCCCTGGTACATGGGTTCAAGTCCTAATGTGAGGTGAACAGTTTTAAAGGTTACCCAGTGAGTGAATGGTAGAACCTGAAGTTGGACCTTGGCCATCCCAACTTGGTGTGACGGCTTGTAAGCACCGTGCTCTTCCTAGTCTAATGTGCCCACAGCAGTCTGTACATACATGCTCTACTGCAACTATTTGTTACATCTTTCTCTCAGCCTCTAAGGTGCTCCTAAGAAAGAGACATTCATGGAGGAGGAAATGGCAATCCACTCCAGTATTCTTGCTTTGGGAAATCCCATGGACAGAGGAGCCTGGTGGGATATAGGCCATGGGGTTGCAAAAGAGTCAGATGTGACTTAGCAACTAAATAAGGCCATCGGAGAAGGCAATGGCACCCCACTCCAGTACTCTTGCCTGGAAAATCCCCTGGACGGAGGAGCCTGGTAGGCTGTAGTCCATGGGGTCGCTAAGAGTCGGACATGACTGAGCGACTTCACTTTCACTTTTCACTTTCATGCATTGGAGAAGAAAATGGCAACCCACTCCAGTGTTCTTGCCTGCAGAATCCCAGGAATGGTAGAACCTGATGGGCTGCCATCTATGGGGTCGCACAGAGTCGGACATGACTGAAGTGACTTAGCAGTAGCAGCAGCAAGACCATGCTAACAGTATTTTCAAGAGTATAGGATATTTTCTTACCTCCGTCATTTCTTTAAAAATAGCATTAAAAAAGATAAAATTATTTTGCCCAAACATTGTTACTAAAAGAAAAAGTAGCTAAAAATTATTATATATCCAGGGCTTCTCTGAAAGACAAACATTATACATTGGCTTCTAATTTAAAATTGCTCATTTTATAAACATGACTTTGGTTGATCTTTGACATAAAACAAATTTGATTTTCCTCAATTCTGTGATTTAGATATTTCCCACATTGAACAAATAATAAAATTTGTATTTATGTTTTTAAAAAGTCATTCACTCATTCAACAGATATTTATTGAGTGCCTGTTATATGGCTTAATGCCAAGGATACAGTAGTGAATAAGACAGAAATGACTGGGTTCTGCCCTCAAGGAGTTTATATTCTAGTGGTTGAGACAGAAACAGACAAAAGCAAGTAATTAGTAGACAAATAAGATTATTGCAAGTTTTGGTGAGTACTAATGAAGGTGATTAAAGTGGGCAGCCAAGACTGAAACCACCAGGGTGGATGCAATTTTATTTTATTTTTATTTATTTATTTATTTTTTTAGTGATAGAGATTTATTGAAGCATTCACAGGGAAATAATGAAGACAAAAACAGCTACACAGGCAGCCTCACAGAACAGAAACTTGAAAATGGTTTATGATCCAAAGCAGTGCTAGAGCCTGGCTTATCTTGTCACCCCCTCAGCTGCAGGCATCTGTTGCTCCCTTCTCTAGTGCTTCTCAAAATGGTGACTCAACTTCTTTCTGGCAGTGTTTATACTCCTCCTACTGCTACGGACTACCTTCTCTCTGCTCCCCTCCATGCCAGCCAGTGGCCTTCGGGGCACAGCTTCTGGGCCTCCTGGCTCCCGCAGCTTCCTGGCTTCTGGGCTTCAGCTCCAATTAATCGGGAGCTTCTCTGTGCTGAATTTCTGCTTGCCTGGTCTATCCTGCTGCCTCTTTGATTCTTGCTGCCTCACTGCCACATGGTTGCAGCTGCCTTGGGGCTCTTGCAGTCTCATTTCTTCTGCTGCCTCATGGATCTTGTCTGTTCAAGTGAATGCAATTTTAAATGGAGACAGTGAATACAGGGATCATCAACCTGTGAAACGTAAAGGCAAGAGCATTATTCCAGATTTCTGGCTTGTGATCATTATGTCTTATTTATCTTTATCCTTGACATAGCACAGGCCTTGATGTTGTGGAATGAAAAGTTGACTAATCTATGGCCCTTTTGGTCTTCCTCAGACTTCCAGGATGGCATATCCTCCCTTGATCAGTTCAAACTCAAAGCATACTTCTGGACTCAGCACCAGTCCCATCTCCTCCAGGAAACCTTACTTAACAATCAAAATACTCTTCAACTATAAAGAAGGAAATGTTGCCACTGGGGACAACATGGATGAACACTGAGGGAATTATGCTGAGTGAAATAAATCAGAGAAAGACAAATACTGTAGTGTTTGGGAGTCCCTGATGGCTTAGCGGTTACGATCCAAATTTTCACTGCCATGGCCTGGGCTCAATCTCTGATCAGGGAACTGAGATCCTGTAAGCTGCGTGGCCTGGTCAAAAATAAACAAACACTGTAGTATCTCACTGACATGCAGAATCCAGAAAAGTCAAGACTCAGAAACAGAAAGTAGATTGGTGTTTGCCAGGCCCTGGGGGGTAGGGGAAATGAGATATTGGTTAAAGGGTACCAACTTCCCGTTATAGAGGAATAAGTTCTAGGGATCTAGTATACAGCATGATGACTATAGTTTAAAATATTGTATTGTAGATAGCATATTAAAAAGTAGAGACATTACTTTGCCAACAAAGGTCCATCTAGTCAAAGCGGTGGTTTTTCTAGTGGTCATGTATGGATGTGAGAGTTGGACTATAAAGAAAGCTCAGCACCGAAGCACTGATGCTTTGGAACTGTGGTGTTAGAAAACTCTTGAGAGTCCCTTGGACAGCAAGGAGATCCAATCAGTGCATCCTAAAGGAGATCAGTCCTGAATATTCATTGGAAGGACTGATGCTGAAGCTGAAACTCCAATACTTTGGCCACTTGATGCAAAGAACTGACTCATTTGAAAAGACCCTGATGCTGGGAAAGATTGAGGGTGGGAGGAGAAGAGGACGACAGAGGATGAGATGGTAGGATGGCATTACTGACTCAATAGACATGAGTTTGAGTAAACTTTGGGAGTTGGTGATGGACAGGGAGGCCTGGCGTGCTGCAGTCCATGGGGTTGCAGAGTCGGACATGACTGAGCAACTAAACTGAACTGAATACTTGAAAATAGCTATAAGAGTAGATCTTAAATGTTTTCATCAAAATAACAAATGGTAATTAGGTGAGGTGAAGGATATGTTAAATGTGTTAACTAATCTTACTGAGGTAACCATTTTGCAATATGTGTGCAACAAGTCATCACGTTGTACAACTTAGACAGTTATATGTCAATTTTATCTCAATAAGGTTGTGAAAAAAATATCAAAACATTGGTAGCAAAGAAGGTGGTAAGCTCAAAAGCTCAGTACAAGAAAGCAAGATAGAGTAGGGAAACTCCCAAGTAGTTCAGTATGGCTGGGCCTTAATATTTGAAGGAGACAATGATGACAGACAAGGTTGGAAGGCTGACAGTGGTCACATCATTCAGTCAGTAAACACTTACTGAGGATGTACAGTGTACTGGGTATTGGACATGTACACCCGATCCTTGTTTTCACAGACTCACAGTCAAGGATGGAGAGATAGACAATTGATAAACAACAAAAAATCAAGTGCTAAAAGTGCTAAAAAAAAGGAATCAGTGGAGTGAAGAGATAAGGGAAAACATATTTCAGGTTGGGTGATCACTGAAGGCCTAACTATAAACATGTTATTTACACTGAAAGCTGGGGGGATGAAAGGGAAAAATTTTCAGAGAAGCATTCCAGGCAGAGCAAACAGCTTGGCTCAAGTCTCTGAGATAAGAGAGAACTTGATATAACCAAGCAGTTGAAAGAAGGTGGATATTGCTGGAGCTCAGTGATGAAAGGGTAGAATGTTGAGAAAAAAGATGGGCTAGCAAATGAAGGAATATATTGATCATGGCCTTGTAGAAGTCTATATTTCATTCTAAGTGCAAGGTAGCCACCCACTGATGAGTTTTTAAAAGGAGTGTGACATGATAGGGTTTCAGTTGCAGAATACTCATTCTGGCAAGCATGTGAAAATATATTGAAGAAGGACAAGACCACTTTTGTGAAAATTCCTTTAAAAGCGCGGCATAAGCTAACCTATGCTATTAGAAGTCAGGACAGTGGTTATTTTTCCAGAGTTGTGACTAAAATGCAGCATGAAGGGAGATTGGAAAGGTGCAGAAAATGTTCTTCTAAATTAAAAGTTATTTTTGTGTTGATTTTTGGCCTCACTGGGTCTTTGTTACTGCTTCCGGGCTTTCTCTTGTTGCAGTGAGCAAGGTCTGTTCTTCGTTGTGGTGCATGGACTTCTCATTTTGGTGGCTTCTCTGGTTGTGGAGTACTGACTCTAGGACGTGTGGGCTTCATATAGTTGTGGGTTGCGAGTTCTAGAGTTTGAGCTCAGTAGTTAGGGTGCACATGCTTAGTGGCTCCGTGGTGTGTGGGATCTTCCTGGACCAGGAATTGAATCTGTGTCCCCTGAATTGGCAAGCAGATTCTTAACCACTGAACCACGAGGGAAGTCCCTGCTTTTTTTTTTTTTTNGCTTAGTGGCTCCGTGGTGTGTGGGATCTTCCTGGACCAGGAATTGAATCTGTGTCCCCTGAATTGGCAAGCAGATTCTTAACCACTGAACCACGAGGGAAGTCCCTGTTTTTTTTTTTTTTTCCTGTGAGTTGAGTACATATGTATGTTTAGTTTGTCACTATCCAAGGTGTATGCTTGATATGTGAGTTTTTCCATATGTGTGTTTTGCATGGGTGCTCAGTGGTGTCTGATTCTGCGACCACATGGATTGTAGCCCGCGAGGTGCCTCTGTCCATGGAATTTTCCAGGCAAGAATACTGAAGGGGGTTGTCATTTTCTACTCCAGGGGACCTTTCTGACACAGGGATTGAACCCAGATCTCTTATGTCTTTTGCCTTGGCAGGCAGAGTCTTTACCACTGCATACTTCAATAAAAAAAGATTTAAAGAAAAAGCTATCAAATGAAACTATGCTATATTCTTCAAAACGGTTGTTAGTGGGGGAAATGGACTTCCCTGGCAGTCCAGCAGTTAACATTCTACACTTCCAATGCACAGGGCAAGGGTACCATCCCTGATCAGAGAACTAAGATCCCACATGCTGCACAGCATGGCAAAACCAAAAAAACAACACATACACACACACAACAACAACAACAAAAGGCAGAGGATATGTTCCAGATTAATTCAGACTGAGAGGGAAAAGAAAGATGATGCCTAAACAGATGCCTGATCTTGAACCAGGAAATAAAATGCTACTATGTAAAGGGTATTATCGAGATAATTGGCAAAATTTGAATATGGACTTAATACATGAACCATGAACTTCCAGATGTTCAAGCTGGTTTTAGAAAAGGCAGAGGAACCAGAGATCAAATTGCCAACATCTGCTGGNAGCGGATGTTGGCAATTTGATCTCTGGTTCGTCTGCCTTTTCTAAAACCAGCTCGAACATCAGGGAGTTCATGGTTCACATATTGCTGAAGACTGGCTTGGAGAATTTTGAGCATTACTTTACTAACATGTGAGATGACAGCAATTGTGTGGTAGTTTGAGCATTCTTTGGCATTGGAATGAAAACTGATCTTTTCCAGTCCTGTGGCCACTGCTGAGTTTTCCAAATTTGCTGGCATATTGAGTGCAGCACTTTCACAGCATCTTTCAGGATTTGAAATAGCTCTACTGGAATTCCATCACCTCCACTAGCTTTGTTCATAGTGATGCTTTCTAAGGCCCACTTAACTTCACATTCCAGGATGTCTGGCTCTTCACAAAGAGTCGGACACGACTGAGTGACTGAACTGATGATAGTATTGAATGAAAGTTACATTTCTTGAATTTTATAATCGAACAGGGAAGCCTGGCGTGTTCCAATGCATGATCGCAGAGTCTGACATGACTGAGCGACTGAACTGAACTGAACTGAAGAGATAGTCCTGGGGCTTCCCAGGTGATGCTAGTGGTTAAGAACCAGGCTGCCAATGGGCCAGGAGACCTGAGAGGCTGGTTTGACCCCTGAGATAGGAAGATCCCCTGCAGGTGGACATGGCAACCCACTCCAGTATTCTTGCCCAAGTGACACAGGTGTCTGGCAGGCTACAGTCAGTACGGTCGCAAAGAATGGGACAAGACTGAAGTGACTTAACACACACACACACACTGAATAAATTCAAGACATATTTTGGAAGTAGAACTGACAAGATTGGTTAATTGATAAAGCAAGGAGAGGAATCACTTACGTAAACAAAATCTGCCCAAAAGTCCTAACCTAGCCCCGCCCTTTCCCGGGTGTTCCAAGAGGAGGAAGTGAGGAAACGGAAAGCAACCGCCAAGTTGCCGGCAAGCTTCCGGTCTGGCGTCGCAAAGAGGCCGTAAATCTGAGAATTCTGTTTGGCCCCTCCCCCGTGATGGGCGGTCCTGGAGAGTGACAGAAACCAATGGCGAGCGACTCGTCGGGCACTCACCAATGGCTCTGGAACTGGGCGGGGTTCTTTGCCATGAGGCTTGCTAACGCTGGTAACCGCATTTCTGCCGCGGTTTGGGCATTTCAGCCAACGTGGGTAGAATCTCTTCAGAGCAAGTGGACTTTAAACCCAAAGTGCGAGAGCAATACGTGAGGGATGGGCCCCGCACCTGCGAGAGTGGAGCATCGCGGAACTGCTGGGGAGCTGGAGGTGGGCGAGCGGCCTTGGGAGGACGGGATGCGCAGCGTGCCGGAGATAGCAGAACCTAACAGCTTGCTAGCGAGGGACACGAGAGTGGCCCCTTAGGGAAGAGCCTCATTTCCCCCGATGCTTCCAGCTTAGGATACTGAGGCAGGGCTTGCTAAGGGGGGTAGAACTTGGCTTTACCTGCAAAGTAGTAAAGCCTATGGACCGTCTCTGTTCGTTAGCTCTACACCTTGAAATTGAAGAGACCTGCCCCATTCCCTTCCGCGGCTTGGGTCTTTTACCTAAGTTCTTCTGGACCTTCGGCAGGATTTTCTCCCCTCCTGTGTCTAGTTTTGTGCTCCCCACGTGGTGGCAGTCCTGATGCGCTACAGTAAGGCTCTTCCGGCTATGGAACCATGGAGGGGGGCGGAGCCCAGGGCTGCAGAGTAGAAGGTTTGGGATCCCGCAGACCAGAGTTTGAAGTCTGCTCACAGTTTAATCATACCAACTGGAACCACAAGGTCAACGGAGCTTCGTTCAGGTGTTTGTTTTCTGTTAAGATTATTATAAGGATTGAATGATTTATTGAGTATATCCTTCAGAGCCAGTAGGCTCCATCACTGAGCACTTAATGTATACTGATATAGCCTATAGTCAGGGCTTGCTGGGGCTGGGGGTGCATGTGTGTAACCTGGCAGGATTTGGATAGAGCAAGTGGAGTTGGTATTTGCGACGTTAGCTCAGGCATTGCTTCCAGGGTCCATTCAGCTACTACCCCTATGACTCCAAGCAGCGTTACATGCTTGTGCTGTTAGATAGATGGGAACCCTCAACTCAAGGAGTTTTCAGTCTCGAGCTCAGTAAGTTCTTTTAACTAAAAATTATTCTGAGTTTTACACAATCTGATTCCTGTTCAAGAGAGACCAGGAGCAGGTGAAGCCTTTACCTGCATCTGGTCCTGGTGGCACGTCAGGCAGTGGATGCTGGATGTCTGATGTCACCCTGGCTTCTCTCTCTCATTGGCCACAGGTGATGGAGTCAGCTCTGGAAGGCACAGGCAAAGAGGGGAAGAAGGAATCCTTAAAGAAACGTAAGATAGCTGGGTCTCCAGGGGAGGGCCTCCTGCAGCCCGTGAAGCTCAGCCGGGCAGAACTGTACAAAGAACCTACCAATGAGGAGCTCAGTCGCCTTCGGGAGACTGAGAGTCTGTTCCATTCCAGCTTGCTTCGTTTACAGGTACTGTTGGGTGGTTGGGGCTTGGGTTAGAGGGATGGGCTGAGACCCTGAGGCTGAAGTACTACTCTCTCCTGCACCATCTTACAGGTAGAGGAGTTACTAAAGGAAGTGAGGCTGTCAGAGAAGAAGAAAGAGCGGATTGACGCTTTCCTACGGGAGGTCAACCAGCGGATCATGAGGGTGCCCTCAACCCCTGAGACAGAGGCAAGTCAAGTAGTGGAGCGAACTGGAAAGACCAGACAAGGTTCTCAGGGATCTTGCTATTCTTTGAAGGGGGTGGGGTGCTAGGGAGCTCATTCTCACTGCCAGGAGGCTCAGCTGGGAGCACAGTCACTTATTTGTTCATTCAGCAAACACTTATGTGCCTTGCAGTAGTTGTGTTCTTCAGATGTGCTGTGCTTAGTTGCTCAGTCGTGTCTGATTCTTTGCGACCCCATGGACTGTAGCCTACCAAGCTCCTCTGTCCAGGGGAATTCTCCAGGCAAGAATATTGGAGTGGGTTGCCATGCTCTCTTCCAGGGGTTCTTAGGATACATCAGTGAACAAAGCAGCCTTTGTTCTAGTGTTGGAATATGGACAATAATATAATGAGCATGACAAATAAACTGTATGGCAGTGTTAGAAAGTGGTGGTAAGCACTATGGAAAAAGGAAGAAGGTCACATTAAGGGAATCATGGGAATATCAGAGGATGAGAGTGGTTGGCAACTTTAAATAGGGTGGTTGAGGTAGGCCTTACTAAAGTGACATTTGTGTAAAGAAAGTGAGTCAGCCATACAGATATTTAAGGGAAGAAGAATCCCAAGAAGGGGAAACGGCTAACACAAAGGCTCAAAGGCAAGAATAGGTCTGGTACTTCTTTGGAATGAGTGAGGGGAAGATAGAAGGAGGTCAGTTTAGAAAGGTAATGGAGGAAGTGGATATATCATGCAGGGCCTTGTGCACCAGAACAAGGACTTTGAGCTGTTGCTTTGGGGCTTCCCCGGTGGCTCAAACAGTAGAAAATCTGCCTGCAATGCAGGAGACCTGAGTTTGATCCCTGGGTCAGGAAGATCGCCTGGAGAAGGGAATGGCAACCCACTCCAGTATTCTTGCCTGGAGGATTCCATGGACAAAGGGGCCTGGCAGGGCTACAGTCCACGGGTTGCAAAGAGTTGAATACAACTGAGGGGTTAACACTTTGGGTGAGATGGGGATAACTACAGCATTTTTGTTTTGTTTTGTTGTTGTTGTTTTGTAAAGTGATTTTGTGATCTAACTTCAGTTTTAAGGATTTCACCCAGACTACTAAAAGTAGAATGGAGGGGAACAAAGATGAAATCAGGGAGACTAGTTAGGAACCTGTTGTGCAGTGATCCACTGAAAAATGGCTCAGACTAGGATAGAGTAGAGAAGTCATCAGTGTCTGGATACTTTTTGAAAGTGAAGTGGGTGTTTTTCCCTCTTAACCTATATTCATTTATTTGGCTGCACTGGGTCTTAGTTGTGGCGTGCTCACTCTTAGTTGCAGCATGTGAGATCTAGTTCCCTGACCAGGGATTGAACCCACACCCCCTGCACTGGGAGTGCAGAATCTTAGCCACCGGACCATCAGGGAAGTCCCAAAATGGGGGTTCTTAACAGAGATGAGTCAAGGTGATTTAAACGTTTTTAGCTTGAGCAGCTAGTATGGAGTTGCCTTAATGGGGAAGACATAGGAAGATCAGGAGCTTGGTTTCAGACGTTTTGACATGTTGAATTTGAGATGTCTACTAGACTTTAAGGGGACATGTTAGGAAGGTGTCAAATATGTGTCTCTGTCTCTGTCCCTGCAGCTGACCAACCAGGCATGGCTCCCAGCTGGGGTTCAAGTCCCTATCCACCAAGTACCCTATACTGTGAAGGGCCGTTTCCATTTCCTGCCCCCAGCCCAGGTCACTGTTGTGGGAAGTTACCTTCTGGGCACCTGCATCCGGCCGGACATCAATGTGGATGTGGCACTGACCATACCCAGGGTAAGATCCAGAGTTTGGGATGGAGAGGTCTGCCATTTCACCACCTACAAATCCTGGATTCCTTTCTTTTTCCCACCTCGCACTTGCCAGAGGATTGAAATCTGAATTTTGAATCCAAAGAACAGACCACTGCAGTTGTCTTAAAGGAGCAGCATTTTGCCTTCCTCATCCAAGATATTGTGTTGCTGGCCTTGACTTTGGCATCCTCGCCAGCAGATGGGGTTGCCAAGCTTTGCTCTCACTTTGGCTTCATCTCGGCCCCCAAGGCCTCCATCAGCAAACAATTAAGCAACTTGGCCGTCTCTCTCTCTTCTCCTGACCGCCTCCAGGAGATCCTACAGGACAAGGATGGGCTGAACCAGCGCTACTTCCGCAAGCGTGCCCTCTACCTGGCCCACTTGGCTCACCACCTGGCCAAGGACCCACTTTTCGGCAGTGTTCGCTTTTCCTACCCCAATGGCTGCCACCTGAAACCCTCGCTGCTGCTGCGGCCTCACGGTGGGAGGCACACACTGGGTGGGAGGCACAGTATGGGGTGATGGGCAGATCTGGTAGGGGAGGCACCGGGGCCTTAAGTCCATGGTGAGAGAAGACCTGGGCTTCAGGTCTCAGGGGAAAGGTACTGGGACCTCAAATTCTGAGGTGGGCAGGCATGGGGCCCTTATGTGGGGGGATAGTGCAGGGGCTTCTCTGACTCCAGGGTGGCTGCAGGGTCTTAGCATCACCTGTCTCCCCCCAGGGAAGGATGAGCGTTTGGTCACTGTTCGTCTGCATCCCTGCCCTCCACCTGACTTCTTCCGCCCGTGCCGCCTGCTGCCGTCCAAGAGCAATGTGCGCTCTGCCTGGTATCGAGGGCAAAGTCCTCCAGGGGATGGTGAGTAGACAGTGATGTCAAGGCTGGGTTGGAGGAAAGGGTATTGTGGGGCCCTCTCCTCTCACGGCTTCCCCTTTCCTCCCATAGGTAGCCCAGAGCCCCCCACCCCCCACTACAACACATGGCTCCTACAGGACACAGCCCTTGAATCCCATGTGCAGCTGCTGTCGGCTGTGCTGGGCTCAGCCTCAGGATTGAAGGATGGGGTGGCACTTCTGAAGGTCTGGCTGCGGCAGCGGGAACTGGACAAGGTGAGCTGGAAGTGGCCCAGTTACCCTGGGCCTCACTGAGTGGTGGGCTGGCTCTGAGCTTTGGTCTCTCCATCCGTTTCTCTCAGGGTCTGGGAGGATTCAACGGGTTCCTTGTCTCCATGGTGGTGGCCTTCCTCGTGTCTACACGCAAGATCCACACCACCATGAGTGGCTACCAGGTGCTGAGAAGCACCCTGCAGTTTCTGGGTGAGGCAGCTGGACTTGGAAAGGCCAAGGGTCTTGATCATCCCCATCAGGGATCATTTGCTTTATTGTCCTTAGACAGAGGAGTAAAGCAAACCTCAGAGGCAGACAGTTGCCGTCACCTGTCTGGAGGGTGGGTGTCATGGGGACTGGGTCCTTAGAAAGGGGGATTCCTTCTGACACAACCACCTTCTCTGGTTAATTTCAGCCAGTTCAGATCTGACTGTCAACGGGATCAGTTTATGCTTCAGCTCAGATCCCTCCCTGGTGAGTAGGGCGGTGCTGAGTCTGGTCCTTCAAGGTGGTGCTAGTGGTAAAGAACCCACTTGCCAATGCAGGAAACATAAGAGACAAGGGTTCATTCCCTGGGTCGAGAAGATCCTCTGGAGGAGGCCATGGCAACCCACTCCAGTACTCTTGCCTGGAGAATCCCATGGACAGAGGAGCCTGGTGGGCTAGTCCACAGGATCACAAAGAGTCGGGCATGACTGAAGCGACTTAGCACACACACAGGTCTGGGCCCAGAGCCCTGGAGTTAAGGCCCAGCCCTGACTGGCTTCTCTCTCCCTCTCCCAGCCGGCCCTGGCTGACTTCCACCAGGCCTTCCCTGTTGTCTTCCTGGACTCCTCAGGCCGTCTCAACCTCTGTGCTGATATCACAGCCTCCACTTACCACCAGGTACCAGTTGTCTCCCACTGTCCTGAGTTCCCCCAGTGTCCCAGCCCAGCCCCTGTCCCTTCTGCCAGCACCAGGACACCAGCAACTCCTCTCTAGAGCATGTCTCTGCGTCTGGGCCCTGGGTTCAGTAAGGGGAGAGAGCAGTGCTGGTGGTCTCACTTGGCGGGTTCCTTGCTTGCTCCATGACCCCAGGTGCAGCACGAGGCTCGGTTGTCTATGGCACTGCTGGACAGCAAAGCTGATGATGGATTCCAGCTGCTCTTGATGACTCCCAAACCCATGATCCGGGCTTTTGACCACATCCTGCAGTGAGTTTCAGGGTGATAACGTCAGTGAGTCCTGTTGCCTTAGGGCTAGTGAGGGGGCCGAGATCGTCGGACCGGTGATCTGGTCGATCTCCCTAGTGATGGCGGGGGTGATACCTGGGGCCAGCAGTACTTGATGCCCCCTCTTTGTCCCTCCCTGCCCCCACACCCCCCAGCCTCCGTCCACTGAGTCGCCTGCAGGCAGCGTGTCACCGGCTGAAGCTGTGGCCGGAGCTACAGGATCTCGGTGGGGACTATGTTTCAGCGGCTTT
>SJYV01001120.1:1388831-1401144 GCA_006410875.1 Neotragus pygmaeus | reverse complement strand
AGCGGCTTTGGGCCCACTCACCACCCTCCTGGAACAGGGCCTGGGGTCCCGGCTGCAGCTGCTGGCCCACTCGCGGCCCCCAGTCTCAGAGGTGAGGTAGGGTGGGTTGGGGAGTTTGTGGGACTGAGAGAGGAGGATCCTGGTACCCAGGGGATACACAAGATGCCACATCTCTCTAACTAGAAAGGGGGTTTCCTGACCCAGCTGGGGGGCACTTGGACTGAGCTCGGCCTCTCTACACCCTGCAGTGGGACATCAGCCAGGAGCCACCAAAGCACAGAGATCCGGGCGTCCTGACCCTGGGGTTGCTCCTCCGGCCTGAGGGGCTGACCAGTGTTCTTGAGCTGGGTCCTGAGGCTGACCAGCCTGAGGTGAGCAGCTGGGGGTCTCAGGGGTGATTTTGCCCTGTCTTGGGAAGCTCAGCGTGTGTACTGGCAGGAGTAGGGTGGACTATCCTCTTGCCACCTGACTCGAGGCCTGTCAGGAGATTTCCGACAGAACCCCTTCCTTGTTGATCTCTCCCACCTTCGTCTTCTCCCTAGGCCGCCGACTTCCGCCAGTTCTGGGGCTCTCGCTCCGAGCTTCGGCGTTTCCAGGATGGAGCCATCCGGGAAGCTGTGGTCTGGGAGGCTGCCTCTATGGCCCAGAAGCGTCTCATTCCCCACCAAGTGGTCACTCATCTCTTGGCACTGTGAGTGTTAGCATCTGAATGCCAGGAGGTGGGCATGGGCTGCGGAGCCTTTTAGGAGGCTCTGGGCCAAGCTTTTGGGGTGATCTGCTCACATCCAGCAGCTCTCTCCCTGGCCTCCAGTCCCCATACTCTCTGTGCCCCTTTTCTAGCCACGCTGACATTCCAGATACCTGTGTCCACTATACGGGGGGCCTCCTGAATGCACTGATCCAAGGCTTGAAAGAGGTGAGGGCCCTGGTTCAGGGCTGGGGTCAAGGCTAGGGTCGGTTGGGCGAGTAACCTGTGTGGCTGGATTTGGAGAGGGCGCAAATGGGGCTGGAGAGTCCCCACCGCCTTAGCTAGGCTGCACTTCCCTGAGTGTCCAGCAGGGGGCCCTCTGGCTCCGCAGCAGCGGCCTGAGCCAAGGCTGTATCCCAGTTGGTCTGGCTCTCCTGTAAGATCGTGCCCTCCTGGTTGTCTTTTCTCCCCTCAGACCTCCAGCACCGGTGAGGAGGCCCTGGCAGCTGCAGTGCGTTGCTACGATGACCTCAGCCGCCTGCTGTGGGGCCTGGATGGTCTGCCGCTGACCGTGTCTGCCGTGCAGGGAGCTCACCCCGTGCTGCGCTATACTGAGGTCAGGAGCAGGGAGCCCTTTCCGCTGGGTGGCACCCGCCTCTGCCTCACTCACCCAGTACACTCCCAGCACCCCGTCCTCTTCCTCAGCCTCCCTTCTCCCACAGGTGTTCCCGCCAACCCCAGTCCGTCCAGCCCACTCCTTCTATGAGCAGCTGCGAGAGCGGGCCTCACTGTTGCCCCGGCCTGACAAGCCCTGCCCAGCCTACGTGGAGCCCATGACTGGTGAGGGAGCTCTTGCAAGGGGCTGAAAGGGGCCGCTCTACACCGCAGGCTGTAGACTGAGGCCTCTCCCTCTTCTCCACAGTGGTGTGTCACCTGGAGGGCAGTGGGCAGTGGCCCCAGGATGCCGAGGCCATTTGCAGGGTCCGTGCCGCCTTCCAGCTGCGCCTGGCAGAGCTGCTGACTCAGCAGCATGGGCTGCCATGCCGCGCCACAGCCACGCACACCGACGTCCTCAAGGTTAGGCGGGCGCTGGGCAGGATACAGGGGGAGGAAGGGACAGGGCTGTCAGGGTGCCCCATCTCCCATCCCCTCTCCTCTTCCAACAGGATGGGTTTGTGTTCCGGATCCGTGTGGCCTACCAGCGGGAGCCGCAGATCCTGAAAGAGACGCGGAGCCCCGAGGGGATGATCTCACTGAGGGATACCCCCGCCTCCCTCCGCCTGGAGAGGGACACGAGGCAGTTGCCCCAGCTCACCAGCGCCTTGCATGGGTAGGGCCACCTGCACGGGCTCTCATAGACCCTCTTCCAGTCCCACCCTGCTCACCTGGCCGTCTGTCTGGAGAGTTAGGCCAGTTAGGGATATGAGTGCTGGGCTGGAGTCAGGCAAGTGCTAGAAGTGCTGGGATTCTGGCCCTGCCACTTAACTGGCTTTGGCCCTTGAGCCCAAATCCTCCCCCACTCACACCTGATTTTTCTCATCTGTAAAATGGTAATCATGCTAGGAACAACCTTTTAGGGTATTAGGAAGACATGAGATCATACACATATGATCATATAGCACATTAGCACAGAGGCCAGTGTTGGGTGAAAGTTAAGTGAACAGTTGCAGTTGGGCTGAAAGTCTGTCCTTGGGCCCAAGTGCCTGCACCTCACCGCCTCTACCCTCTTCTTCCCACAGGCTCCAGCAGCAGCACCCAGCCTTTTCAGGTGTGGCTCGGCTGGCCAAGCGATGGGTGCGTGCCCAGCTCCTGGGTGGGGAGCTCACCGATGAGAGCCTGGACCTGGTGGCTGCTGCCCTTTTCCTGCACCCCGAGCCCTTCACCCCTCCCAGGTGATGCCCTCCACCTTTCCCCTAGCCAGGAAGTTCCCCTGGGGTCAGCTGTCATCCTTCCTGCTTCAGTCCACATGGGAGAGGTGGTCGAAACTAGGGGCAGAAGGAGTTCTCAGACACCCCCATCCCCCACAATCCAGACTAAGGGCTCTAGGCTCCCCAGACTGTGGGGGGCTGGGCACATGTGGCTGGGCCCTTGACACTTTCCTCACTCCTTCCTCTCAGCTCCCCCCAGGTGGGCTTCCTTCGGTTCCTTTTCCTGATGTCAACCTTCGATTGGAAGAACAACCCCCTAATTGTCAACCTCAACAATGAGCTCACTGGTAAGTGGTACGATGAAAGTCAGACTACCAGAAGAACTACCCTTTGTGGGTTGCAGAGGCGGCAGGCAAGGGTTTTCCCTGTCAGTCTGTTAGGTTTTCTCTCTGCTTATCCCACCCCTCCTGATTCTGGCTGCCTAGGGGTGGGGAAATGTTAAGGAGGAAGAGGACCAGATCCAGCCTTCAGGAAGCTCTGAGACTGTAGAGATGTGGTTTGCCCACATGCTGATCAGAAAGAGAATGCACTGGGGGCAGTGAGCAGGCTACCTAGGGGACTGTGGAGGGAAGAGGAGAGAAGAAGGACCCTGCAGCCCAGGTCGGAAGTCTTAAGGTGGGGGAGCAGGGAGCTGTGCGGGTGGGGGTCGCGCCCAGGCCTCAGAGTGCGAGTGATGACTTCTGTTTGTAACGTGAGGAGCTCCTGGTCCCAGCAGAGAGGAAGGTGTCCGCTTTCTAATTCCCCAGGTGTGTGGGAGCCCAGGGGAGGAGGGGGCCAGGGGCAGGTCTCAGCTTGTGCAGGCCCGGAAACTAGACCAGGATGCCAGGCAGTGGAAAATTCTGCTTCTGGACCCAGGCTGGGAGTTTACCACCCTGCCCGATTGAGGCAGATGCGGTGTCCCTTTCGTCACTTACGCCATGTGGGGGATGTTGGAGACTCCCTGTGGTGGGCACAGTGGGAGGACTTGGAGCAGTAGGGGGTGTCTGGGGAGAGGGGTCAGCTGACCCAGGACCCCTTCTAATTCACAGCGGAAGAGCAGGTGGAGATCCGCAGTATCTTCCTGGCAACCCGGGCAAAGCTCCCCATCATGGTCATCATTACCCCCCAAGATCGCAAAAGCTCTGTGTGGACACAAGATGGACCCTCGCCCCAGGTTTCATTGCACTCCTGCTCCCAAATGTGTAGTTTTCTTCCTCAAGGAAAAAGCAGGCCCAGCCTGAGCTAAGAGAGGCCCATGGTCAGGTCTGACCTGCGTGACCTGTGTGTGCCTCCCCAGATCCTCCACCAGCTGGTGGTCCTGGCAGCCGAGGCCTTGCCTGTCCTAGAGAAGCAGCTTATGGATCCCCGGGGGCCTGGAGACATCAGGGTAAGCCCCTGACCCAGACTGACTCTGGGGGCTCATGGGGCTCTGCCTTTGAGCCATGGAAGCCCAGAGTTCTCGGGCCCTTGTTTGGTGAGACTGAATTCAGAGAAGGCACCATAGCTTCCCACGATGCCTGGCTGTGGAGGCTGGAGAAGGACTGTGGCCCCAGCTTCGCTCTTGTAGCCCACCCCTTGATCTTCCTGCGGAACCCAAGCTG
This sequence comes from Neotragus pygmaeus, assembly GCA_006410875.1. Taxonomy (NCBI): domain Eukaryota; kingdom Metazoa; phylum Chordata; class Mammalia; order Artiodactyla; family Bovidae; genus Neotragus; species Neotragus pygmaeus. The sequence continues at coordinate 1,396,948 of SJYV01001120.1, read as the reverse complement.
CCACCAGCTAGGCCCTGGTGTTCCCACCTTGAAATGAGCATTTGGGCCCCTAATGGGGGTCAGACAGAAGGGAAGGAAGGAAGCAAAGTGGGCCTGTGGAGGGGTTTGTGGTCCAGTTTCCAGCTCCCCAGTGGGCACTGCTGAGCCCTCCCTGCCCTTCTTCAGACCGTGTTCCGACCACCATTGGACATGTACGACGTGCTGATCCGCCTGGTTCCCCGCCACATCCCCCGCCACCGCCAGGCCGTGGACTCGCCGGCTGCCTCCTTCTGCCGGGGCCTGCTCAGTGAGCCAGGGCCCTCCTCTCTTATGCCCGTGCTGGGCTATGATCCGCCTCAGCTCTACCTGGCACAGCTCAGGGTAGGTCCTTGAGGGCTGGCTGGCCCTGGGGAGGAGGCTTCCAGGTGAGCTGGGGCCATGACGTTGGCTCTCAGGTTCCCAACTGTAGTCTTTTTCCTGTCCTGCCCTTTCCTAGGAGGCCTTTGGACACCTGGCTCTTTTCTTCTATGACCAGCATGGCGGAGAGGTGATCGGTGTCCTCTGGAAGCCCACCAGCTTCCAGCCCCAGCCCTTCAAGGTGAGCTGGCTGGTTACAGTTGTCTGTTCGTGAGTGTGCACGTGTGTTCCGTGTGGGCGTGTGTGCCTGTGTGTGGCTCCACAGGTGACCCTGAGTCAGGTGTGAAGCATGTATCTCTTGGTGTCTCTGTGTATGCCTTTCATGGCACTTCAATCCATATGTCTCTGGCTCCCCCAGGCCTCCAACACAAAGGGACGCATGGTGGTGTCTCAAGGCGGGGAGCCAGTGATGGTGCCCAATGTCGAAGCCATTCTGGAGGACTTTGCCATCCTGGGCGAAGGCCTGGTCCGGGCTGTGGAGGCCCGAAGTGAGAGGTGGACTGTGTGACCTCCAGCCTAGGAGCAAGCTAGATGGACAGACCTCTGGAGCAAGATGTCAGTGGCGTGACCACCCTTACTGTGGATAGACCCTCCACGGAGGGCTTGCTGGCCCAAGCACACGGACTTGTCCCCAACAAATCCCCGTCCTGATTTCCTGTCTGATGCCCCAGCACCGGGACAGGGGCCATGGTGGCCTGTACAGTCCCCTGGACCTGACTAGAAGAGAACTGGGGGTCAGCTCCAAGGGGACACCGAATGAACCCAGGAAATCCAGCTACTTGTCAGCCTGGCCTGGGCCTTTTGTTCCTTCTCAGGTTGCTCCTAGAAGTCCAGAGAAGAGACTGTGTGCCCAGGGCTGAGGCCCTGTCCCCACCCCTCTGCCAGGATGTGGGCCTTGACCTCAGTATGCTCTTCGCTGCAGCGTCAGGGCTTTTAAATGGGGCCCAGAGAAGGTGTGGCACTGCCTGAGGGTCATAGGGCGGCAGCACTGGGCAGAGGAGAGGGGGCTTCACGGGATGAAGAGACCGCACCGAAGGGGCACAGTGCCCTCTTGTATTGGTTCCGCTGCTTCTCAGGATGGGGACATGGAAAAGCACAGAAAACAGGAAGGGGCTGGGTGGGCGAAGTGGCGAGAGGGACTGGTAGTCCCCTATCCAGGAGAGAGGCAAAAAGCACTGAATGCTGCCCTGGCCTCTGGTGTTGGAGGCTCCATGCTCCCACCTTGCGGGTGCAGAGGTGAGCGGGACCCAAGACCTGCTCTCCAGGAGCTGCAGCGCCCTGAGGGAGGGGGTGCTGCTTCCTTTCAGCCTGGTCCACACCCCCCCTCCCAGCAGCTTCTCCCTAATCCTGGCTGTTTTTCCAGATTCAGCTCAGTGACTCTTCTTTAAACCCTTCCCTCGCCCTCAGCCTAAGGTGCTCTTCCTCTGAAACATCAAAGCAATTACTGTCCATTCACTTCTCTTCACAGTCACGTACAGTGGCATGAACTCTTCTCTTGTCTTAAATTCTGATTTAAAATTAAATCGTTTTAAGTTCCCCATGGCTTCGGCTTTTCTGCCTTTTCCACATGGTTTCGACCTTGTCTCCTGCAGGTCAGCACTTTGGGGGCAGGAAACATTTGAACAGATTTCATGATGGCTAGTACAGTGCTCTGCCCAAGCAGGACGCAGGTGTGGGCAGAAGGGGCCCCTGACTCAGGCAGATGGAGGGCAGGGCAGGCCTCCAGAAGACTTCAAGGAAAAGAGAATCCTGATTTGTGATCTCTGCCTAGAATGGGTAAGGTTTTGATGGTGAAAGGCCTGAGAAGTAATAAAAAGTTGATGTTGGGACTTCCCTGATTGGTCCAGTGCTTAGGACTCCACAGGTCTCACAGCCAAGGGCCCAGGTACAATCCCTGGTCAGGCAGGGAACTAAAATCTCATGAGTTAAGCAGTGCGGCCAAGAAAAAAAAGTTGAGGTTTATTGAGTGTCTACCTAATAAGGGCTGGGTGTGCTTTGTTATTTTCCATATCTTACATAAGGAAATTGATTATACAATCATACCAGCCCTATGAAGTACTGCTTTTCCTCATTATCCTCATATTCTGAGTGAGGGAACAGGTTCAGCAACAGGCGGGGGCCTGTTTGTAGAGGGACTTTGATGCTTGGCTAGCTGGCTTTATCCTCAAGATGCTTAACCACATACGGGAAATCTGATTTCCAATTTTGTCCCAATTCTGTCAGTCTTTGTGAATCTGTGTTGATCCCTGCCTGTCACTGTCAGACAGCTTGGTCTCAGGTTGAAACTAGCATAGGGAATACACTGATGGGCTGTGTGAACTGAAGTCTGTGTCCGTCTCCCTCCCTGTGCCATTCATGAACTCCAGACCTCAGTGCACCAGGCTGGATTTTCAGGGAGATGCCAGAGATGCAGTCCCAGCCCTCACAGAACCCCGCAGTCTGTGGTTGTCCCTGGCTTCTCAGCTTCCCTTCCTTTGGTCCCTCACTCGCTTTCTCCATAGTTTCTCCCTGGGCTCTGGGGAGAGGCATGGGATGCCGGCTATTTCAAACCATCCTGCATCATTTCAGGGGCGGCTTCAGGCCTATAGCTTCTTTCACAAACCCAGTGCAGGGAGGGGGTGGAATCTGCTCCCAGGTAAGCCCATGGCTCCAGGTAGTGCAGACACCAGTCCCCCATCAGGGGAATGAGCTTGGCCCTGTTACCTTGCCACATGGTCCTAGGCAAGTCACCCTTGCTGGGCTCAGCCTCCCCATCCTTAAATTGGGCACAATAGGGACTTCCCCTGGCGGTCCAGTGGTTAGGAGTCACCCTTCCTCTGCAGGGGACATGGGTTTGATTTCCAGTTAGGGAACTAAAACAGAAAAAACCTCGATGATGGTTTTCTCAATCCCAGTGCGACAAGAGAAGAGGGTAGGTCACTCAGAAAGCCAAGGAGGTACGTACACCATGCTTTCTGCACTCCCTGCTCTAGCTTGGTGTAGGGGGTGAGGGAGCTCGAGCCCTGGGCTCCAATTTCAAGGCCTGCTCCAACCTGTTTCCTTGGGATTTTCTCTCCCGGAAGTAGGTAAGGAGGCTGGTATGTACTAATGTGACCTTGGGGGAGGGGGGACACAAGAAGCTGGAACTGGAAATGTCAGGGAAAGAGAAGGAGAAGCGTCTAGGAGGAACTCTGATAGTGAGGGTGTGCAGGGTTTGGTGGGGGGAATGTGTGTTATGGTGCAACCCGTGGGTATGTCTGCCCCTGTGGGCCTCTGGGCTTGCAGGTAGATGTGGATGGAGTGGGAGGCTGTCTCTCACGTATGGTGTGATGCTCTCTATGTGTTGGTTGGGGTGGTGGAGTGGGGCTTGTGTGCATCTCTATACACTAATCTGTGTGAGCAGGTTTTTGCCTCCAGCTCCAAGGTGGTGGTAAAGACAAAATCTGCTCTATTTTTAAAGAGGAGGAAAAGCTCCCAGGAGGCAGGAACTCTGGATCCTTTCCTGCAAATGTCTGTGTGTGCGCTAAATTGCTTCAGTCATCTCCAAGTCTGTGTGACCCTATGGACTGTAGCTCACCAGGCTCCTCTGTCCATGGAGGAGTATTCTCCAGGCAAGAATACTGGAGTGGGTTGTCATGCCATTCTTCAGGGGATCTTCCCGACACAGGGATCAAACCCAAGTCTCTTGTGGCTTCTGCATTGTAGACAGATTCTTTACTGCTGAGACACTGGGGAAGCCCCCTGTACATGTTAAGTGGTTTTAAATAAAGCCTTCCCCTTTGGGGGGCTTCAGTTTCCCTGGTTCTGTCAGGCCTCCTAGGCCTCTCCCCGTTGTCACATTTAGTGAATTCTCAAAGGGTCATCCCTTCAGGTGGTGCTGACAACCTCCTTTAAACCAAAACCCTTTCAGCTGAAGACCCTGTTTTCCTCTGCCCAGCTCCTAACTTCGAGGAAAAGAGACAGATCCCAAAGCCTAGGGGTCCTTGCAGCAGGTTACATTTCAGCAAAATCCTGAGGCTGCTCAGTCCCTGACCTAGTAAGTCAGATTGGACTGGTCTGAGCCCCTCCACTTCCACCCCAATAAATATGTACCTCATGTTGAGGGGCTTCCTCAACTTCCGGTCCTTTCTTCGTGAGTCACAAATTAAAATCTAGGTGAGCGATAAAGGGGAGGGGAAGCCTGGGGCACATGAGTCACCCCCATCTTGCTCAGGGAAGGCCAGCCTGCCCATCCCTCTGTTGCAGACAGAAGGCGGCATCTTGGGCTGCCCCAGGGAACTAAGGGGGACCAGGGTGTTCCAAACCTAGAGGGAGCTACACTTCCTTCTCCTACTTCAGTTTCTGGAAGAGGGATGGAGAGGATCATTTTTCTGGTTTGCAAGAAGCCCAGAGAGGTGTGGGAACTTGACCAGTGTCACACAGGGAGCTACAGAGAATCTATGTATCCTGGTGCCAGGTCTTGCTTCTGAGCTGGACTTTCCTGGGGCCCAAGAGTCAGGTGATAAGGAATAAAAGAGTAGAAAGGCCAGAGCTCTGGATGTCTCCAGTAAGGTGGAGAGGAGTGAAAAGCCAAGCCCCCTCCCCTGTCCTGGGCTGCCTGCCAGCCTTGCCCCTTCCATTCTGCCCAAGGCAGCAGAATGAAGCTGTTATTAGACCCAGGGAAGCAGGGTCAAGGATAGGTGTACCGCATGGGAGCACGTACATTCTGGTCTACCTCAGTTCAAGACTACATCTCTGTTCCCCTGGCTGGGACTCTCCTCTGTTCTCTCAGGCTAGAGACCTGCGCAAGACAGAGCTGGGGTCTCCTGGATACTGACAAGGCCAAGGTTGGACACTGACCGAGGGATCATTGAAGGGCACTGAGAGGCAGCCCCTGTTCCACCTGATGACCAAATACAGCATCCTGGCCTTTCTCCAGTCTCCTGCTATCACACCCCCATCTCCCAGCAAATGGGGTCTCCTGGGAGCCCAGCTCCCACTGCCCCAAGGTCTGGAGACCCTCAGGAAGTCCTTTCTGAAATCTGACTACAGAATCTCCTGCCACAGCTTGTCCCCTCCTCTGGCTCCTTCTCCTGTGACTCCGCCCACATGGCCGGCACTGGTGGCTGCCTTGTAATTAGCACTCAGACTGGGCTGGGATGAGGGGAAAGTATACTGGGGCTCACACACCCATCACCTTTCTGGAACACCGGATGCAGAGCCTTCCACCACCTGTCCCCCTGCCCCCACCCCTTTCACACCGCAGACCTCTCAGACAGCAGTTGTCCTGGGCCCCACCCAGGGTCACGTTCCTGTGTCCCCTTTTCTACCTGCCTTCAGCTTCTTGCTTTCTGCCCTTCCCACTCTTCCTTCTAAATCCCAAACCCCACTCTCATCATGTTGGACCAGGTCACTTCATCTCCAGACTCCTCTACAGATCCCCACCTCCTATCCCTGACTTTTCTAAACACCGAACCCAGGTCCACAGCCAAGCCCAGATGGGGACACACAGAGATATACATGCAGACTCCCAGGGTCACCCACATGTACACACAGACCTCCACAGGTATACACATACACAGAGCCCAGAGCATACATGGATGGACATGATATGCATACAGGAGGAAACCTGACTCTGATTAAGGAGGGAGCTTCTGGAATCGAACCTTTCCTTCTATATTGACTGTATTACAGTTTTCAAGGCCTGAAACATCCGTAATCTTGTCTGATTCTTACAGAAGCCCTGAGTGTGTGTGTGTGTGTGTGTGTGTGTGTGTGTGGTGTGTGTGTGTGTGTGTGTGTGGTGTGTGTGTGNCTGTTGGACTCTTTGCAACCCCATGGACTGTAGCCTGCCAGGTTCCTCTGTCTATGGGATTCTCCAGGCAAGAATACTGGAGTGGGTTGCCATGCCCTCCCCCAGGAAATCTTCCCAACCCATGAATTGAACCCAGGTCTCCCGCATTGCAGGAAAGTCTTTATGGTCTGAGCCCCCAGGAGGCCCATGAGCTGGGGCCAGTTCTTTTCCTAACTCGGTGGGAGTCTGCTCTCACTCCCACCGTGGTGGGGATGGCAGGGAGGCTCGCTGTGAGCGGGCCAGGGAGGTCTCTTCCGCAGTTCTTTCTCCCCAGTGGCCCTGGTCCTGTAGTGCCTTCATCCCCGCATCGGCTCTCTGCCTCCATCATCCCGCAGTTCTCCCGGAGACAATCCTAGCCCTAAGGGCTCCTCACCCCACCCTGTACCTCTACCTTCCTCACCAGCCTCCCCCACAACCCAGCGGCCCCTTCAGCCATGGGGGCGGCCGCCCACCTTGAGGCCGGCGCGCGGACGGGGCGGGCGTGGTTGCGGCGGGCGGGGCACGTGCCTCCGGCTCTATAAAAGGGCGCCACCCGGCGCTGGCGGCCACTCTGCTGCCGCGGCCGTCCTTTCGCCTTCCCGACCGAAGCGCCGTCGCCTGCCCCCGCCATGGGTCGACAGAAGGAGCTGGTGAACCGCTGCGGGGAGATGCTGCATATCCGCTACCGGCTGCTCCGCCAGGCGCTGGCTGAGTGCCTGGGGACCCTCATCCTCGTGGTGAGTGGAGGGACCCGCGGAAGCCTCTTGCCAGCCCCACCTCCCCAGTCCCTCTGTTCACTGAGGGGCTGTGTTTAAGACAGCATCGACCCCTCTTTCAGCTCTGACACTCCCCCGTGGGGTCAGGGTGGGGGTCCCTCCAGGGTCCTTTTTGCTTAGAGCTCTAACCCCCTGTGACAGCTCTGACTCTTGCCAGAATGACAGCTGTTACAGCCCAATGACAGCTCTGAGCTTCACCCTGTCACCAGTGGGCCAGCCCACAGGCTGTGGGAGTTGGTCACCTCTGCAGTCTGGGACCTCCAGCCCAGTCTGGGTGCCACGGTTCCTGGAGTCCCAGCCCCAGCAGGGGAGGCTGATGGGGGGGGCCAGTGGCAAATGGGCCCCTATTGAGTTGTTTGGGTCCTGGGTGCCTGGCCCCTAATGAATAATTAACCGTCAGAAAGTCTAAAAGTTCCCCTGATGTGAAGAGAGTTTGCTTCAGGTGGGGGCAGAGGGCAGAAGCCACAAAGCACACAGCAAGCAAGGAAGGAAGGAGGATCCTGAAGATAAGGATAAGGATAAGGGTGTGGAAGGCAGCTTTGCCCCAGGCACAAGGGACATGAAGTCACTAACGTCTGTCCTTGAGTGCTGGGCAACTCCTGGACAGTTACCCAGACAGATGCGCTCAGCTTCCGTGCACAAGCACACTGGTGTGCATGGGCCTCCAGGATCTGAATTACTCTATGGGTTACTCCCCAGACCCAGTGACTCCCTGGTCATGCCAGTTTCAGTCTGGGTTGCTTCTGGGTGACTGTTTGTACTTCTTGGGCCTGGCAGACAGATTAGTTATGGGCTCCGTTTCCTGTCCCAGTTAGTCTCAGATTTTCGGCCACGCTTGTGGTTACACCTGTTTCCCTCTTGGTTACTTCTGGGTTCAGTTGCTTCATTGCAGGGGATGGGATACTTCGTTTGTGCCCCAGTTCCAACCCTAGGTAGCCCCCTGTGGACTAGTGAGATTAACTAGAGGGAAGGAGAGCTGGGTGACTCCCTACCATGGGTGGTGGTGGTGGAGCAGGTTCTATAGAGAGAGAAAAGCCGGGACTCACCTATGGCTTCCAGAAACAGGAAGGGAGGAAGCCAGGTAGGCTGTTTATCCACACCCCCACCCCCCACCCCCCGCCCAGACTAGTGGTCCTTCCAGTCATCCATATCTC
>SJYV01001120.1:1314221-1388243 GCA_006410875.1 Neotragus pygmaeus | reverse complement strand
ACTAGTGGTCCTTCCAGTCATCCATATCTCTTCTCTCCCAGGAAGGGAATAGGACAGGTGCTTATCATCACCCTGCCCAGAGCCTTGTGTCCCCTGTCCCCATCTGACTGACAGTCCGGTCCCCTGTTGGAGTGCAGCCAGGACAGGGGACACTGTCTTACCTTCACAGAGGGGCCTCCCTAACTTCTCCCTAAGTCTCAGTTTGCCTTCCCCCAAAGGAGCAATAGGGCCTCCCGCTGAGCCTCAGGATCACTTGGCTTATCCCTGACCACAGAAGGAGGGTGTTATGTTTGTGAAGGCTTTCAGGTTCAGGTGGTTGAGAGGCATTGGGTATCAGTGCCCGAAGAGGAGGGGCCAGGCCGGGAAGACCCCTGAGTGTTGGGTGAGGGTTTGCCTGCACCCCTCTGGGGGTTGGGGACCTAGGGCCTGCAGTGTCAGAATCAGGGCTGGCTTTAAGGCTGGGGAAGCCCCTTTCTCTGGGGCACCTAGTAAGGTGAGGAGGAGAGGGAGAAGGAGGCAGGAGAAAGAGGAAGATTAGTCTCAAGGTGGTGGAACTGGCTCTGACAGCTTCTCCCTCCAAGGCCTCTTGGGATGGAGCCAGGTTTGTGCCTTGGGTAGGCAAGGAGCTGAGGCCAAGGCCTGCCAAGCTGGGCAGGATGCCCCAGACCCTCACATGCCTGTTTCAGCACACACACAGATACTTAAAATCTCTGACCTTTGCTCTCACCTGCCTGCACACCTTTGCCCTGCATTGCCACCTCAGGTTTCCTATCTCTTGGTCCTCCTGAAGGGTGATAACCAAAATTCATAACCACCCAGTGCAGCAGGACACAGAGCCATCAGAATGAACAAGGTCCCTGAGCACAGGTCTTGTAAAATTTCTGCTGAAGAGGCCTCAGAATTTAGTTATGGGGAGATGGGAAAGGAGAACTGGGGCAGGGCTGGAGCAGCTTTGGGGGGCCCCCTGGGGGCTCAGAGTAATAGCTCTTTACAGCTAGTGCAGGAGCATTCTGGGGCTTCTCAGTGGCTTAGCCACTCCAGTATTCTTACCTAAGAAATCCCACGGACAAAGGAAACTGGCGAGCTATGGTCGACCATGGGGTCACAAAGAGTTGGACACGACTGAGTGACATACCAAGCATACACAGGAGCATTTTTACATCTGAACAAGGGGAAATGACATACAGTACACTCTGTACTTGCAGGACATCAGGGACTTTAGCCTCTTGAATCCCCCCCATTTCTGGCAGAAAGCTTAGAACCAATCTCCCCACTTCCACTGGCCTGAGGGTCCCAGACTGGCTAGTGAGAGGAGACGGAGACCTCTGTCTTTAGGATTTCCAAATCTGAGTGGGGAACCTGGGCCTCTGAGGGTAGGGAGGTCAAGGTGAGGGCAGAGAGGAGGCTCTGAGTCAGGGACATGTCAGGAAAGCTGAGGGTTCTGAGAGGGAGGCCAGGGGCTCTGACACCCCAGATTAAGGAGAGGTGGATTCAGCCTAACTTGTGGCCTCTGCCCTTTCTCTGTGCCTTCTCCCTGCCAGCTCTTCTTTGGGGCAGAGAGAAAGGCAGCTGCAGGTAGGGGCTGAGTGAGAACTGTCCCACGCCTAGGGACCAGGCCTGAAGGGCTGGGGGAGGAACTGCTCAGGTGAGAGTGTCCCCTTCCCCTGGCTCTTATTGAGAATCGAGACAAATCAATGGAGATGGTTCCACTACCTTCTGGGCTCACAGTTGCAAACTCTGCTTCCAGTCCCTTCCACAGGACCCTGTTAGAGTGGAGCTGGGACCCTGGGGCTGGGAGGGCCTGTCTGCTTATGACTGCAGCAGGAGGGGAGGGGTTTGATTCCAGGAAAGGGTTTCTGTCTCCGCATGAAGGCAGGGGGAGGTGGCTGGCTTCATCCCTTTCCTCTGGAGTAAGTGTCACTGGTCCTCACTCTCCCTGCTTTGTTCTGTTTCCTGACACAGATGTTTGGCTGTGGCTCTGTGGCACAGGTCGTGCTTAGCCGGGGCACCCACGGTGGTTTCCTCACCATCAACCTGGCCTTTGGCTTCGCTGTCACCCTAGGCATCCTTATTGCTGGCCAGGTCTCTGGTAAGGCCTTGTTCCCACCCTTCAGCAACCCCACATGGTGTCCCACTGGGGAATGGATGGGGTGGAGGCGGGAGTGTTCTTCACAGGGCAGGGCATAGACATTTCCCAGCTTTGGGCCCTTGAAAGAGAAGAGTAACGAAGGCACTTGATACATAAGAAACTTCGACTCTCACCTCGAAATCAGAGACTAGCAGAGTGGGTCTATTACATAGTCCAACCCGCCATTCTGTGCAATAAACCCTTCTCTGCATCTCTATTAACCAGAGTCGAAGAGGGGGAGTGTGGGTGGGGAAGTACCTGGCCTCCCCACTGTGGCAGGCGGGGACTAATAAGCCCCATCTCCCTCTGCCCAGGGGCCCACCTGAACCCTGCCGTGACCTTTGCTATGTGCTTCCTGGCTCGCGAGCCCTGGATCAAGCTGCCTGTGTACACCTTGGCTCAGACTCTGGGAGCCTTCCTGGGCGCTGGAATTATCTTCGGGTTGTATTACGGTGAGCATTCCCACCCTGCTCTCTTCCACGACCCTCTCCCTGTGCTTAGGACTGACCTACTGGCACCAGGCCTTTCCATGACGAATACCAGGGACCTGCCCAGGCCCCGGGCTGATGACTCCTTCATGCACAGGCCCCAGGTTGGGGCCGTGAGAGGAAAGAAATGAGCTGGGCAACCGTGGAGTCAAGCCCTCCACCCTCCATCATCCCACCCCGTCACCAGTGATAAAGCAGTGATTACGCTCACCTGAGACCTCTGGGAGGGTGGGCACAGCTTGACAGGGAAGACAGGAACTCAGGCCTCTCTCTCATGCTTGTGGTATCTAAACTGTCACCAGATGCAATCTGGGCCTTCGCCAACAACCAGCTTATTGTTTCGGGCCCCAATGGCACAGCTGGCATCTTTGCCACCTACCCCTCTGGACACTTGGACATGGTCAATGGCTTCTTCGACCAGGTATGGGCTGGGGATAGGTGAGGGGCTTGGGTTGCTCGTGGGCTGGCTGGTGGTCAGGACCCCCCATCTAGGGCAGACTTCTAGGACTCTGCTAGTTTAACCAGCAAAAATCTTAGCACCACTGCCCTGAGGCGCAGTACACTGGAGATGCCAAGACTCTTAGAGGGAAGCCAGAGGGTGGAAGGTGGGGGCTCTCCTCACGCTGTTCCCCCCACTCCCCAGTTCATTGGCACGGCCTCCCTCATCGTGTGTGTGCTGGCCATTGTGGACCCCTACAACAACCCCGTCCCCCGAGGCCTGGAGGCCTTCACCGTGGGCCTGGTGGTCTTGGTCATTGGTACCTCCATGGGCTTCAACTCTGGCTACGCCGTCAACCCCGCCCGGGACTTCGGCCCCCGCCTTTTCACCGCCATCGCCGGCTGGGGCTCGGAAGTCTTCACGTGAGTGCAGTCCCCACCTGCGTGCCCCAGCCCATTCCCTGCTTTGGCCTGCCCCACCCACCCCTGACCACGTCTGTCTGCCCCCAGGACGGGCCGCCACTGGTGGTGGGTGCCCATCGTCTCTCCGCTCCTGGGTTCCATCGCGGGTGTCTTCGTGTACCAGCTCATGATCGGCTGCCACCTGGAGCCGCCCCCACCCTCCACCGATGAGGAGAATGTGAAACTGTCCCACGTGAAGCACAAGGAGCAGATGTGAGTGGGCAGGGGCACCCCCCACGCCCTCTCATGAGCATCCATTGACTGTTCAGGGGCTGCTCCCCAGAAGCCCTCTTCATGACTCCCCTCCTGGACTAGAAGCTTCTTGTCCACCACCTCCCACTGGACAGCCCCCTTCAGGCTTTTCCATCCTGAAGGAAATAGGACCCAGTAGGACCTTCAGCCTATAAGCTGTGGTGGCACAGGGAGCCCGGCCGATCTAGCCCTTCATCTCCCAGAGGGAGACAATAGACAGCAGGTGTGTGAGTGTGTGTGCAGGTGCGTGTGCGTGGTTCTCCAGATATTCAGGGCAAAAGACAGAGTGGAAAAGATTCTGTCGGTGGAGTTGGGGTGGGGGTCCAGAGGAAGAGAGGGGAAGGTGTGGTGTCTATCTGTGAATAAGAAAAGCATGTTTCAGGGCTCCATGTGGAGGAGGGTCCAGGTACAGGCATTTCTCAGTATGTGCGTGTCTGCCCTTTCTTCTATTCAGGGGGCTGTTATAGGCTTCAGTAGGGTGGGAATATAAGTAGGGCTAGGAGGAGGGGGGCATAGCCTAGTTGTGGAGCTCTGTCTATTCATAAATAAGGAGCAGCAGAGTGATGGGTTCATGTCACAGTGGAGGCATGAGAGGAGGGAGGGTGAAGTCCAGGTCATAATTTCATGTTTGCTCTTAAAATATATATTAATATATGTGTATTAATACATATATGTAGTAGATGTTACAGTTTTAGGGATGGGGATTAGGAGACTCCAGGGTGTGCCCTCCTTTAATCCTCCACTCAACACATGTATTTTTGCCTTTTATAAAAAAACAATAAAATGTATGCCAATTGTGTAAATAGCTCTCAGCCTGCTCTGCTGTTTTTCTGGCACCAAAGAGCTTCAGTGAGTCTGGGCACAGATAACAGGGCACCCTGAGGGTTGTACTCGAACCTGTTCTGGAGGCAGAAGTCAATCGCATGGGTCAGAGAGTCCTTCATCGCAGCTTGAACTCCGTGGTCCCACACCTTCCTCCAAGCTTCGATCCTCCCAGGAACCCCTGTTGGTGAATCGCATCTCCTTCCCAAGCCCTGCGCCCACCCACTACCCCAGAAAGGCAGGCTGAAGCCTGGCAGGGGGGAGGAACTTCCTCTTAAAGGAGAAGACTGCTCTCCAGGAAGTAGTGAGCTCCCTGTTTCTGGAAGAGACCAAATCACACTGGGAACCTACTGTTGCCTTCGACACCTCACAGTTGTTTGGGCTTCATCACCTACAATCAGACCTTGGCCACAGCCCCTTTAGCAGCAGTTTCCCTGACTCCAGTCTAGATTGGTCAGTCCATACAATAGCCAGAGGGATCTTTCTGAAAGCCCTGATGGAAGTGGGCCTCATTCCATGGCTCTCCCCGCCATCTGGAGACAATTCAAATCCCTCCATCCTGCATTCAGGCCCACCCAGGACCTGGCCCTGGTCCCCACCCCTCCCCTCACAATGCTCCATCCACTCAGGACTATTCTGTGCGCCGCTGTGTCTTCCTACCTCACTGACCAGTCATGAAGACCCTCCTGATCTGCTCCAACACCTCCTCCAGGAAGTCATCCCTGCCCTTACCCACTCCTCCATTTTTACAGTCAGCTGTCTGAACTTAGAGACCACAGCTGCACTCATTCCTCCTGCTGGCTTCAGTTCTTCAGTTTGAGGCACCCCCATGTCCTGTAAGGCAGGGGTTGGACTGACTCTGACACACTGACTTTGCCTAGAGAGGCAAAGGACTCACCACATTTGGGCCTGGGAGGTTCTGTTGGGAGATCATGTGCCCCCTTTCACCTCCTTTTCTTCCTTTACTGTGTGTGCATGCTAAGTCGCTTCAGTCTAGTCCAACTCTTTGAGACCCTCTGGGCTGTAACCGGCTAGGCTCCTCTGTCTATGGGATTATCCAGGCAAGAATACTGGAGTGGGTTGCCATTCCCTTCCCCAGAGGATCTTCCTGACCCAGGGGATGAACCCTCGTCTCCTGCATTGCCGGCAGATTCTTTACCAGCTGAGCCACAAGGGAAGCCCTTGAGCTACAGGGAAGTCCTCAGATTTCACTGGAATAAAAAGGAAGGCAGTCCCAACCCGAGCTCTCCTGCCAAGTTAACTGCACTGAGAGCCAGAGGATACCTTGGTCTGGAGGAGAACTGTGGATTTTAAATAAGCCAACTCTTGCTTGCCAGCTCCTTCACAGATGAGGAGAACATGGCTAAGAGAGAGTGAGTGGCAGACGCATGGCCACACAGCCTGGACCGTGGGCTGGTAGGGGTGGGAGAAGGCAGTTCCATCTGAAGTCTCCACCTACTCATTGTCCCCAGCTCCCAAGAGGCGTGTCTGGAATGTTGACGGGATCTGAGCCAGAGGGAGTGTCCCTTCTCAAGCCCTGGGGGAGGAAGGGCAAACCGCAGGAGGAGAATGAGGGCTACAGAGATTTATTCCAGCCACACAAGTACCCGCCCCCACCTTGCTATCCTCCCCTGCCTGCCCCAGGTCCTTTGTAATCGATTCCTCTCAAAATCTGTAGTTGACCCTGACCAGTTAGCCCAGGGGGTGGTGGAAGGCCTTCTGACCCAGTGGTGAACAAGTAGTCAGACCTGGCTTCCAGGCCCAGCCTGGCCTATCTCTAGCTATGTGGTACTGGGGTGGTCATCTTCTTTCCCTGAATCTCAGTTTCTTCATCTAATGAATTGGAAGACATTGAGAGGAGGAAGTATGGAAGATATTAGTCAACAAATGTGACTTGGTGATTTTTTTCCTGCTGAACCGAGGGGAGAGGGGTTGGTGGTGGAGAGATACTGAAGGCTGTTTTTTAAAGGTCATTGAATTTAATATCCTCTTCTGCCTCAGATCCCATCCATGATTCTGAAGTTCTTGAGTGGTGGGGGGTGGTGAAGAAGAGCGGGGTTATGGCTTGCTGTGCCCAAATTTGAGGAAGCGTTGGGAGGAATCGAAGGGAGACACAAGAGGGAGATCACCGCGGGCATAGAGGACAGAGGATCATGCAGCCCAAGGGAACAAGCTGGATGGAAGTTCACAGTGAGAATGGGGAAGGCCTGGCTGACCAGTGACAGAAGCCAATAGCAGCTTGACCCCTGGGGGCAGGAGGAGATGGCCGCCTCCCCAACTCCCTGCTAAGTTATGCCTCTCACCAGGAGTCCTGTCTGGTTCTAAAATGAAATCTCTTTATCTCCTTCAGGAAAGTATCTCAATCCATTTTCCAGGGTGGACTTAGAGAATCAAGAGCCTAGAACTCATCTCCCGTGCCTTCATCCTGAGCTAGTCCTCCCCACAGTACACTCTGGAGGAGCTCTGACCTGTTTGCATTGAAATCAGCCTCCCTGAAACCTGAGCTTGGTTTCCGTTTTCTTGTGTGCCTGTCTCTGTGTGCTCACAGGCAAGTGGGCAACTCTCAGTGTTGCTGGGTGTGCCTGTCCTCTCAGTCTGTCTGCTTATGGCTCTGGGTCTGTGCCCCTAGCTGGCCATGTCTCTGTCTCTGTGTTTCTGTCCCTGTCTGATGCTTTTGTCTGGGTCATTCTATGTGTATTTTTAAGTGAACATCTCATGTACTCAAGTACTTAAGAGAGTCTGAGTGTCTCTCCTGCCAACCTAGTTCCCAGGGCATTCCTCCTCCTTAATTCCTGGTAATGAGCTTCCTCCTTCTTGCTAACTCTTTCCCCTTGATTTTGTTTGTCTAAAGATCTGGGTGGGGCCCTCCCCCAAGGCTTGGGGAAGCATGGGTGAGGTAGAGTTGGGTGGAGTGGGAAGGGGCCAGGAGGGACTACTCCACCCTGTAGAAAGACCCCAGAGGCCAGAGACACCCTTGATCCCCCAAGGGAGGATCTGTGACGGTACTGGCTTCCTCACTGGGAGGAGGGAGCCTGTCCTGAGGTGACCCTGAGTTGTGGGCCTGGGAATGCTGGCAGTGCAAAGAAAAGAGAGAAGGAGGAACTGGGGAGCTTATTGATGAATTCTCTGAAGTTGTGGGGTACAAAATTTACATACAGAAATCTGTTCCTTTTCTATACATTAACAATGAACTATCAGAAAGAGAAATTAAGAAAACAATCTCATTTATCATCACATCAAAAAGAATAAGATATCTAGGGATAAATCTACCTAAGGAGGGAAAAGACCTGTACTTGGAAAACTACATGACACTGATAAAAGAAATCAAAGATGACACAAACAGATAGAAAGATATACTGTGTTCTTGGCCTGGAAGAATTAATATTGTTACAATGGCCATACTACCTAAGGTAATCTACAGATCAATGAAATCCCTATAAAATGCCAATGATATTTTTCACAGAATAAATAATCTTTAGCAAACAATCTTAAAATTTGCATGGGAACACAAAAGACCCTGAATAGCTAAAAATAATCTTAAGAAAGAAGAGCAAATCTGGAGGAAGCATGCCTCTCCTGACTTCAGACTAAGTTACAAAGCTCAGTAATCAAAACAGTATGGTAATGGTACAAAAACAGACACATACATCAAAGGAATAGAATAGAGAGCCCAAAAATAAACTCATGCGTTTTTTGTCGATTAATCTATGACAAGGGAGACAAGAATATACAATGGAGAAAAGACAGTCTCTTCAATAAGTGGTACTGGGAAAGCTGGAGAGCTACAAGTGAACCAATGAAATTAGAACATTCTCCAACACTATACACAAAAATAAACCAAAAGTGGATTAAAGACCTAAGTGTAAGACCAGAGACCATAAAACTCCTAGGGGAAAAGAGGCAGACCCCTCTTTGATGAATTTGGAGGGTACTGTGCTAAGTGAAATGTCAGATAGAGAAAAATACTGTATATCACTTATACATGAAATCTAAAAACTGTAACAAACTAGTGAATATAACAAAAAAAAACACAGACTCACAGATATAGAGAACAAATGTGTTTACCAGAGGTGAGAAGGAATGGGGGAAGGGTAATGTAGAGGCAGGGGATTAAGAGGTACAAGCTATTATGTATAAAATAAGCTATAAGGACATATTGTACAATAAAACACGGACTCCACTGGCAGTCCAGTGATTACGATTCTGTGCTTCCATTGCAGGGGGCACAGATTCAATTCCTAGTTGGGGAACTAAGATCCCACATGACACACAGTGTGGCCAAAAACAAACAAGCAAAAGCACTCCCCCACACACATACACATACACAAAACACAGGGAATGCATACAATATTTTATAATAACTATAAATGGAGTGTAACCTTTAAAAATTGGGAATTGGGTCTTCCCTGGTGGTCCAGTGGTTGAGAATCTGTCTGCCAGTGCCGGGGAGATGCGTTTGATTCCTGCTCTGGGAAGATCCTGTAAGCTGAGGAGCAACTAAGCCTGTGAGCTACAAATACCGAGCCCATGTACTGCAACGACTGAAGCCCGTGCATCCAGAGCTCATGCCCCACAATAAGAGAAGGCTCCGAAATGAGAAGCCTGCTCACCACAGCTAGAGAAAGCCTGCAAAGCAACAAAGACCCAGCACTTCCAAAAAGAAGTCAATAAATCTTTTTTTTAAATTGTGAATTGTTTTTACTCAGGGAACTCAAACAGGGGCTCTGTGACAATCTAGAAGGGTGGGATGGGGAGGGAGATGGAAGGGAGGGAACATGGGTGCAGCTATGACTGATTCTTATTGATGTATGACAGAAAACCATAAAATTCTGTAAAGCAATTATCCATCAATTAAAAAATAAATAAATAACATGGCAAAAAAATTGTGAAAAATTTTTTCTATGTGCCTGTAGCATAATATTTTTTTCTTAAACAATAGTCTTTATTTTTACATAAAATAAAGCAGTACAAAATGAGGCAGTTCTTCAAAGGGTGACTTGGAGCTAGAAAATCCATCCTGAACGTGAAAGTGTTAGTGTTGGTCACTCCTCAGTCATGTTTGACTCTATGCGAGGTTCCTCGGTCCATGGGATTTCCCAGGCAAGAATACTGGAGTGGACTGTCATTTCCTCCTCCATGCAACATATAATATTGTGTATCAACTATACTTCAATTAAAAATAAAGACTAAACTAAAAAAAAAATTTTTTTTTGAAATAAGAAAAGATAGTGGGGCTCTCAGACGGCTCACCTTGGAACACTGAGTGGAACGTCTGAGTCCTAAGCAGGCAGAGGAGTGGGTGCTGTGGACCAGCAGCTGGGGCAGCCTCCTCAGGCACTCAGTGTCTCCTCGCCTGGGGCCTCGGCCTTTGGTGCCCGGCTTATTTGAAGTAAGAAGGAGGATGGCAGCGGAGACAGAGACTCCACCCGGTCTAGGCACCGTGGCTGTCCCAGAGTGGCACCCACCTTGCATAAAGGGGAAACTGAGGCCCGGAGTCTCTTTCAGGGTCACAGAGCAGTGCAGCAAAGCCCGGACTAGAACTCGGCTTACTGCCTCCAACCTGGCTCCCCTCAAGCACTTTCCCAGGCAGCACTTTGCAGCATCTCAGGGAGCAGAACTCCCAGTCCAGATCACCTGAGTTCCACAAACCAGCCCTTCCCAGACCTGGGCCCTTGGGCATGTGGCCTTCATTCCCTCCAGATCCCATCTCCACCTGCTCTGTGCCTCTGGGAGGCTAATGTGTGTGGGTGGCCTCCCCTCTTGCCCTCTGGTGTTCAGGTGGGTTTGGTCAGTGGGGGGCATGACTAGGAAATCAGAAGGCAGTGTGTGGTGAGGGTGAGGGAGAAAGGTATTCCTGCCTTTTCCAGGGGAGGAAAGTTTTCACTGCATCCAGTAACCCTGCTCTCGCCTCTTGTCTCCTCTGACTGAGGGGGAGTAGCTGCCCACTCCTAGTGCCCAGGCCACCCCCTGCCCCTGCCCCGCCTCTGTAAATAGTCCCTTCACAAGTTATCTTCGGTGAAGCCCTCCTGGATGTACCATTTCTGCTGGTTTCCTGACAAATTCCACATCTCTGCTCTTTAGTGTCTTCATCTGTAAAGAGGGGATAGTAATGGACATACCTTACTAAGTTGCACAAGGTGAGGGTTGAGTGAGTTAACACATGTTTGGAACAGTGCCAGGGTAGCAGTAAGTGCTGCAGAATATAGAATAGTAATAATACTGTTACTGTCATGCTTCTTAGCAGGAAAACTATGACAAACCTAGACAGTGTATTAAAAAGCAAAGACATTACTTTGCTGACAAAACTCCATAGAGCCAAAGCTATGGTTTTTTCAGTAGTCATGTATGGCTGTGAGAGTTGGACAATAAGGAGGGCAGAGGGCTGAAGAATCGATGCTTTCAAGCTATGGTGCTGGAGAAGACTCTTGAGAGTCCCTCGGACAGCAAAAAAACCCAAACCTAACAATCTTAAGAGGCATCAACCCTGAATATTCATGGGAAGGACTGATGCTGAAGCTCAAGCTCCAATACTTTGACTACCTGATACGAAGAGATTGGAAAAGGCCCTGTTGCTGGGAAAGACTGAGGACAGGAGGAGAAGGGGCGACAGAGGATGAGATGGCTGGATGGCTTCACCAACTCAAAGGACATGAACTTGGGCAAACACCTGGAGATGGTGAGGGACAGGGAAGCCTTGCATGCTGCAGTTCATGGGGTCCCAAAGAGCTGGACACAATTTGGTGATTGAACAATAATAACAACTGTCATGCCTCCTTCCTTGTGAGCTCCAGTGCACTGTGGGGAGGGAAAGTGTGAAGCCAGACTCGGAGAGAGATGCCTGACTGTCCAAGACTATCTCCTCCAGCTCCAGGCTGCTTGGTGCTTCCATGGGGCCTTGGTTAGCCTGGTTGTTTAGCCTCAGTCCCTCCAATTCAAGTGGAGCCAACTTTCCCTAGGAAGACTGGGGCCAGGGGAGACGAAACCAGAGACCCTTTGCCCTCCTGGCTCTTCTCCAGGCTCCTGACAAAAGGCAAAGTAGACACCCCACATTTTGTGGGACTATGGGGATCCAGTAGAGGTTGAGAATGGTTGTGGTGATGAATTAGGGGTTTAGAAGAAGAGAGTCAATTCCAGGGAGGTTGAAAACAGAAGCAAAAAGCCTAGTCTGTGTGTTTCCAAATCTGGTCTCTTTGCTAACCAGGAAGCCCTTCCTCAGGGCTCACTGCCTTCCTGCTTCAGGTCCCAGGACAATTGCCATGACACTGGGGGGTCTTCTCCAGCTCTCACCAGCACACTGGGAGTTCCAGCAGCTTTGGGAGGAAGAAAAGGGTCTGTGTGCCCCCTGCCAACTCTGCATGTGGCCAAAGGAGAGGAGGCCTGAGGGTCACTGATTGATGTCTTATGGATCAGTTTGAGTTTGCCAGTGAGGTGAGCTTATGAAGGGACTGAAAACTGGCAAGCCTGACACCTGCCTGGACCCTTGATCACACCTTCAGGTCAGACACAATGTGATGTAAAGAAGGGGTGTGTGTTACTCATCTCTGTCTCCAGAGGTCTCTGGGAATGAAGGCTTAAACTGGATGCAGTCATCTCAACCAGCTTCTCTGATCCTTGCTCTGGGAAGCCTTTTCGGTCCACTAACCTCTGGGCTCTGCTGTGCTTAATCGCCTAGTCGTATCCTACTCTTTGCGACCCCATGGATTGTAGCCCACCAGGCTTCTCTGTCCATGGGATTTTTTTCAGGCAAGAATACTGAAGTGGGTTGCCATTCCCTTCTCCAGGGGATCTTCCCAACCCAGGGATTGAACCCAGGTCTCCCTCATTTCAAGCAGATTCTTTACCATCTGAGTCACCAGGGAAGCCCCTGCCTTTTNAGAAGGGGACAATCGAGGATGAGATGGCTGGATGGCATCATGGACTCGATGGACGTGAGTCTGAGTGAACTCCGGGAGATGGTGATGAGCAGGGAGGCCTGGCGTGCTGCAATTCATGGGGTCGCAGAGTCGGACACGACTGAGCGACTGAACTGAACTGAACTGAACCATTAAAAGAATGCCTTTTTTGCGTTGGTATCAACCAACCAGGCTGAATTCTGGGCTGGGCGTTTTGGTGATTTTTGGAACCAAGCATAACCTTTCTTTTCTCCCTGGGAATGTACCACTTTTGGATAAGAGCACAGATGGTTGTTTTTGCTGTTGTTCTTTTCTGTTCCTTTACTCCATTTGATATCGTGAAAGTTTTCAACATCACTAAACTGATTTGGCTATAAATGGAGAAACAGTACCAAAACAGAATGAAATTAAAAACCCAAAGGACAAAAGAAAACCCTAAACTCTCAAGTTTGCACTTGTGGTTTTACCTATCAACCCAACCCCATGCAATGTGACTCCTTAGAGAGCTGTTGGATCCAGATCAATGACACGGGAGACTGCAAAGAACATAATTAACACAGCAAGGGTGACAGTACATGGTGCGCAAGGTCCCAGGATAATCTTACATAAATGCAGGGCTCCTAATAGGGACTGTGACCACGCATTATTCATCTTCCTCTTAGTCATGGGTTAGTTCATAGCTGAAATCAGACCACGTATCCACAATGCACCCCAGAGGACTTTCTTTAGGGATAGATGAAGCATTCCCCATCTTGTAAAGATAGAAATGCAAGACAAAACACAAATGGTGCACACAAATGCTAGCATCTGAAGAAACAAAAGAAGGTGTGTGTGCTAAGTCGCTTCAGTCATGTCTGACTCTGTGCAACCCTATGGACTACAGCCTGCTGGACTCTGTTTCGTCGAATTCTCCAGGCAAGAATACTGGAGTGGGTTGCCGTGCCCTCCATCAGGGGACCTTCCCGACTCAGGGATTGAACCCGCGTCTTTTATGTCTCCTGCATTGGCAGGTGGGTTCTTTACTATTAGCACCACCTGGGAGGCCCCAGAAAGAAAAATAGGAACTGGTTCACAAATATGGTAAATGTCCAGCAATTATTTCCTCTCTCCGACAGAGTACTCCACTCAAATACAAACAGGCTGGCTAATTTCTGAGGAAAAAGCCCCAAACAGAGAGGAATAAAGTTTCTAGCTGTAAACAGCACAGTAATTTACCTTATTGTCTGGAGCCCTTCCTTGTTCCAACAGTCAAGCACTGGGCAGTTACAGCTGCTTCAGAGAATTCTGAAGGGAAAATCCTCAGGGCAAGTGATTCCAGTAGCTGTTGAGCCTTACTTGAAAATTCCCCTACTGGGGCTGGCTGGAGAAGGAAATGGCAAGCCACTCCAGCGTTCTTGCCTGGAGAATCCCCGGGACGGGGGAGCCTGGTGGGGTGCCGTCTTTGGGGTCACACAGAGTCACACGACTGAAGCGACTTAGCAGCAGCAGCAGCAGGGGCTGGCTGGCCGAGAGCAGCAAGGTTCCTGCTCAGCTTTACCAGATTTTTTACCGATTCCAAGGCTGTACTATTTGCCACACAACAGGCTGATCAATCGGGAGACAAGTAGCAACTTTATTTGGAAAGCCAGCAGACAGAGAAGATGGTGGACTAGTGTCTCAAAGAACCACCTCGCCTGGGATTGGATGCTAGTTTCTTTCAGAATACAAATGTAATAAAATGTAAATAAAATAAAGTAAAATGTAATAAAATTACATTTTATTTAATGTAAAATAAACAGATCCCATGTGGAGTCAGATTTGTTCTTCCCTAATGGCACCCTACTCGAGTACTCTTGCCTGGAAAATCCCCTGGATGGAGGAGCCTGGTAGGCTGTAGTCCATGGAGTCGCAAAGAGTTAGACTCGACTGAGCGACTTCACTTTCACTGTTCACTTTCATGCATTGGAGAAGGAAATGGCAACCCACTCCAGTGTTCTTGCCTAGAGAATCCCAGGGACGGCAGAGCCTGGTGGGCTGCCGTCTATGGGGCTGCACAGAGTTGGACACAATTGAAGTGACTTAGCAGCAGCTACATCACTAATTTTCACTTTAATTCTTCAGAGTAATCCCTCCTTACACAAAAAAGTGTTTGGGGTGGGGGTTGCCCTGATCAACAAAACCAAAAAATTTCACACGTGTGATGGCACTTTTAAGAAGACATGTGATGCTACAGGGCAACTAAGTCCACATGTCTCAACTACTGAAAAGTCCTCGTGCCCTAGATTCTGTGCTCCACAAGAGAAGCCTTTGCAACAAGAAGTCCACACAACGCAACTAGAGATTAGCCCCAACTTGCCACAGTTAGAGAAAGACTGAGCATAGCAAAAACCTAGTATAGCCACCACCTCCCCCTCAAAAAAGAGAAAAAACAATGTGAATTTGAGAAACTCTTATCAGAAACTTGAAAATAAGACTTGATGATACACTGAGCCTATGCCTCCGCTTTTTTTTCCTGTCTCAGAGAGGCACACCACCCCCACCAGAAACATGAAAGTCATTCCACCCTTCAGGCTCCTACACCCCCAGAGTCCGTCTTTTACAAGCCGGATCACTTTTTCTGTCCCTAAAGCAACTCCCTTGTTCCAACCACCACCATCTCCTGCCTTCACTACTGTGTGGTTGCTCAGTAGCTCAGTTCACTGCTGCAGCTGCCTCCTAACCAGTTTCTCTGCTTCCCAACTCAAATTCATGCCTTCTGAGCTCAGTCATGCTCAACTTTCTAATACACTACCCTAAGCATGCCACTTTCCTGTTTATGGCCCTTCAGTGGCTCCCATCACTCTCAGGAACAAGTAGAAAGCAGTTCAAAGTCTGGCTCAGACTCACTTCTCTACCACCATCATACTCCCATGCTACTCCAGTTGCACAGAGTTTTGCTCTTAGCATTTCCCCATGCTCCCTCTGGTCCTTTGCATGAGTTGTCTCTTCTCCAGGGGAAATAATGATTTTTCTGGTCCACACTCCTTTGCCTGGCTAACTACCTCCTTCTCACGTCTCAGTTGTTAAAGTGAATGTCCCTTCCTCCAGGAAGGCTGGCACCAGGAATGGTGCCATCCTCCCCCCAGCTTGATTAGGTACCCCTTTTCGTACTTATTACCTCTGATATCTGCACTGCCACTTCTTGTTTGCCCATCAGCTTCCCTACGAGTCTTGTAAGCTCTCCGGTAATGGGCTGTGACTTGTTTTCCATGGCAGATCCAATACCAAACAACTGGTAGGCATTCCATGGCTGTTGAAGGAATGAGTAATGAATAATGAATGAATCAAGTACCCTTGAAGGAACTGATTTTTTAAAAAAATTATTAATTACTTGGCTGCATCTGGCTTCCCTTGTGGCTCAGCTGGTACAGAATCTGCCTGCAATGCAGGAGACCTGGGTTTTACCCTTGGGTTGGGAAGATCCCCTGGAGAAGGAAACGGTTACCCACTCCAGTATTTGGCCTGGAGAATACCATGAACTGTATAGTCCACAGGGTTGCAAAGACTTGGACATGACTAAATCACATGCAAGTGACTTTCACTTCACATCAGATCTTAGTTGCAGTACATAGGGTCTTCATTACCCATGTGGGATCTTTTGTAGCAGCCCATTGACTTGCTAGTTGTCGCACAGGTGCTTGGTAGCAGCTTGCCTGCTGGCTCCAGAGCACTCGGGTTTTAATGGTTGTGGCCCTCAGGCTTAGTCGCTCTGTGGCATGTGGAATCTTAGTTCCCCGACCAGGGATCGAACCCGTGTCCCCTGCATTACAAGACCAATTCTTAACCACTGGACCACTGGGAAAGTCCCAGGAACTGATTAATACTTTTTAAGATGCTTAGAAGTTGACATTCAGAAAAAAAAGATGCCCTTGAAGGATCCATAAATTCTCCAAAGGGGATGAAGTTGTCTTATGATTTAAGAAATAATGTGAATTTGATAGGCAAGAATTTGGGAGTGAATGTGTAGTTAGAAACAGTGGTGAACTGGGGGGAGGGGGAGGGGGGATTGGGAGCGATCTAACCCTTCTGTTGTTTAGTTGCTAAGTCATGTCCAACTCTTTGTGACCCCATGGACTGCAGCACATCAGGCTTCCCTGTCCTTCACTATCTCCTGGAGTTTGCTCAAACTCATGTCCATTAAGTCTGTGATGCCATCCAACCACCTCATCCTCTGTCACTGCCTTCTCCTCCTGCCTTTAATCTTTACCAGCATCAGGGTCTTTTCCAATGAGTTGGCTCTTTGCATCAGGTGGCCAAAGTATTGGAGCTTCAACTTCAGCATCAGCAGTATTTTATTACTAACATTGTTCAGAATTGTTGCTGCTGCTTATAATAAGAAGCATACTTTTAGTCAGTTTGATTGCTTTTCAGTTCTCAGTGGGTCATGCACCCCCCTATTATTTGTCCCCAGGGAGGGCTGCTCCCACCCCACCCCCAAGTAGGATGCCACTGGTAAGAACCCTGATTACTGGGTAATCTGGTTTATTTTCCTCCCGTCCACAGTGAACTGGGAGTGATGTCAAAGGTATCCAACTTTTCAAAACCCTACAGGACAAGGTGGTCCTCTGCCAGGGTTGACTCTGGCCTGTGACTCCTCTGTCCCCCCCAGCTTCTTCTGGGGAGCCCTCTGAGTCTCCTGGCTAGTGGCTGTCCGTGGCAGGGAGGCCCTTCCTTTGCATAGGATCCAGCCCTTAATCTTGTCTTATCCCTGCCACTAGCCAGCCTACCCTGAGGCCTTGTGCTGTCTCTCAAGGTCCACACTCTCAAGCCCCTCTGGGGGGCCTGACTTTGCTCACTCATTAAACTGGGGCATTTGGTGACCTGTTCCTCTCACTGACCTGAGTGAAGTATTCTACCACAGGGGACTGGCTAGGTTGGGTGTATTGGCCAACAGGAGAGAAGACAAGTCTGGACAGGTGGATAGTGGAGCCTGGGCCTCAGGATAAGGTGTGTGCGCAGGTGTCACAGAGTGGGGTGGGAAGGGGTGGATCCCAGGCAAAGGTTGAAGATGGGAGAGTTGGCTCCAGCAGGTCGGCTGACCCTGCTTGGTGACAGCCTTCAGGAACTGCAGAGACGCTAGCTGGGCTGGGCTAGGTCCTGGCTCTGCCCTGGAGTTGGGGAGGGGCTGGGGATGGAGAACAGCCCTTTGGTGAGGTCACTTCTAGGATGGGAGCCAAGGTCCTTTTCTGGGAAGGATAGGTGGTGTCATGAAAGCAAAAGGGATTTAGGTGCGACTATAGGAGGGGCAGGTGATGCTGGATCAGGAAAGATGAGATGTCTCTACTTGGGCTGCTTCCCAGGAGGGTGGGGAAAATTCCTCCCATCCAGCCCTGCCGGGAGAGTACTGTCTTGTTAGAAGACAGGGGAGCTAGACAGGAGGACCTGGGAGACAAGGTAGCTTGTAGCTCAGAGCCAGGGCTTGGGGGACTCAGCTGAAGAGGAAGCCCTGGCACACCTCAGGCTTGGTTCAGGTGCCTGGACCTTGGCTGTTCCTCTGTGAAATGGGGACAATCTCCTTGGTACTTGCGTACCAAAGACAAAGCATCTGCTGACTTGGTCACCAAAGATCAGGGAGTCTTGCTTATAAATTCCTTCTCAAGTTTTGGGGAGCTGAGAGAAAACTCAGTTGAAATTTGGGCTGAGTGAGATGGAGAACGGGGAGCCTAGACCCACTGGGGCAGAGGAATGCTTTAGAATACAAGTAGTCTGATGAGATATCCCAACCCAAAAGCCCCCACAACTAGAAAGCATTCTAATCCTGCCTTCCCAGATATTCTGAACCCAGGGTTTAAGCCTCTGTCATCAATCCTCTTTCTTAATCCTGTTTCTTTGCTCCAGGGTTCTTCCCCAAGGCTCCTCAGCCCCTCACTGCTCCATTCCAGGAATATTTATCCAGCATCTGTTATTTGCCAGGTATTTTCTAAGCCCTTGGAATTTGGAGGTGAATGAGATTGTTGGCCTTGTCCTCATTTTCCCCTCGGGGCAAAACAGCAGGAAAGTAAGTGTGGTAGTCTAGCCTTTACTGGCTATGGGAGAGAGCCCAGATGGCTGTGGGGACTCAGAGAAGGCACCATATCCAGCCCGGGGGCAGTTATGGCCAAGGTACCAGGGACCCTGAGTCTGGAAGGGTCAGTGGGCGTTTGCCAGGGAGGCTGTGGTTTGGGGGACAGCAGAGGTGGAGGTGAAGGTTCTGGAGCCACTTCAGCAGGCTCACAAGAGCCAAATGTTACATTGTCAGGAATTTGGCAAACCCCTTGTTAAACACAGCCATTATTAAAAATTAAATTATATAAATGTGGAATCACAGAAATTATTTTTGAAACAAAGGTAATAACTAATCAAACTCATTACTTCCTAATCATTATTACATCTTATGTTTTTTTTTTCTTCCCCCCTTTGTTTTTAACCTGCGCTGGGTCTCCGTTGCCATGCGCGGGCTTCTCTCGGGCTGCGGGGAGTGGAGTCTGCTCTCCAGTTGCGGTGCTCAGGCTTTTCACTGCAGTGGCTTCTCACGTTGCAGAACATGGGCTCCAGGGACTTCAATAGTTCTAGAGCACAGGCTCCGTAGTTTAGCTGCCCTGTGGCATGTGGATTTTCCAGGACCAGGGATTGAATCTCTGTTCCTGCTTTGGTAGGTGGATTCTTAACCACTGCACCACCAGGGAAGTCCACATTTTATGCTCTTGAGGTTATTTATATCTGTTGAATATTTAAAGTGGAGGAGCTACATAATGGTGTACTGCTGCTCATCTCTACATTAGTAGTTTGATAACAGCCATGGTGGCAGTGTTTGTATCATTGAAAAAATATCTTACTTTTATTTTTTGGCTACACCACGCAGCCTGTGGGATCTTAGTTCCCCGACCAGGGATTGAACCTGGGTCCCTGGCAATGAGAACAAGGAGCCCTAACCACTGGACCAACAGGTGATTCCTTGCATCATTGAAACTGAATGACACTATACAGCAGGGCTTAATTTGTGGTTCTGTTGATTACATGGACCAGAGGTTAACGCACTACAGCTTGCAGGTCAAATCTGTCCTGTGAGCTAATAATGGTTTTTATATTGTTTGATGGTTAAGAATATTTTGAGACATGTGAAAATTCAAATTGCAGCAGTCACAAACGAAGTTGTGTTGGAACACAGCCTCGTGCATTTGTTTGCATATGTGGCTGTTTTCACACTGTCTTGGCAGAGCCGAGTAGTAGAACAGGGACTGTACGACCCAGAAAACCTAAAATATTCACTATTTGACCCTTAACAAAAATGTTTATTGACCCCTTGTCTAGACTTAAGAAAGTGAGAGAAAAAACATTAATGCAGATGAAACATGAAAGTTTGTCATGTCCTTAGCCATTATGTTGTGACTAGTACAAAATCCTAAGGATATATTCTTCCAATATTTGAAAACCACTATCCAATGCAGCAAAAAAGATCACATGTCATTGGTGAATGACTGATGCTTCAATACATCTTTATTCTTTTACTTTTGTCCTGCTCTTTAATGTAAATGAAAATTATCAACCAACACTTATGATGAAACTGTGCTCCTTAGTCAATGATGTGAATGACTTTTTGCAGAACTGAATTGTAATCAAGCCTTTGTTCATGATCTGATTTTGTCAGATCCTAAATGAATTGCAACCAAAGGTTGGCTACAGATAGAGGGCTGGCAAAAATCAAAGAGAGCATTCTGTCGAGCAATTGATGCTGTAGAATTTTCAATAAAGAGTACCACATACTTTAATAGTTTGTAAGTCTTGTACTATTTTACAACTTTGTACCAATAAAATTTGTAATAGATTTGTGTACATATATAGACAGACACATTATTTCTAGAAAGCCAGGTGTTAAGGATTTACCAGCACACGGTGGGACAGAGGGTTCAGGCAGAAAAAGTCCAAGGGAGACCAGGTGCTCAGGGCAGAATGAGAGGGGAGATAGTGAGGCTGGAGGAGTGGGATAGATGGGCGGGGCCTTGTGAGCAGGGCTCGGGAGCCAGACACCATCCTGAGGCATTTGAAGAGCCACAAAAAGATTCTGAGTGCAAGAGAGATCCCACTGGATTTGTGTTTAGATCATGTTGACCAATTGTGTGAAGACTGGAATATTAGGGACAGTTTTCAAGGCATTGGATTCATGGAGGGAGGGAGAACAGTAGCAGCAAAGTCTCAGCACCTACTATAGACCAGGCCCTCTCTCGAGCACTTCGTATGTGTTATTACCTCCCTTTCACAGATGAGGAAACTGAGGCCCAGAGAGATTAAATAACTATTAAGTGGCAGAGTTGACATTTGAACCAGGAATCTAATTTCAGAGCCCGCATTCTTTAGTCACTACATATGTTCAGACAAGAAAGACAGCATGACTTGGAGTGATGTTTCTTAATGCATGTACAAAGTTGATCAGTATTTACCGATATGCTTGGCAGATAGGAGGAACTTGAGGAAATTCTTCAGACCCAGCAAGACTTGACTTGCTGATAATGGGGTGTGAGGAGCCAGGGTTGGTGGACCTTACCAGCTGCCTTCATCCCACGGACAGTACACTGACTGGGGCTGCTCTGACCTCTCGCTCCTCCCTCTGTCCTCAGGGAGCCCCCAGTCTCAGGGACAGACTCCTGGACAGGCACACACATGTGGGACAGAGCCTGAATGGGCCCAGAGTGGGGCTCTTGGCTCCAGTGTACTCGAGCTCAGAGGAATAAGAGGTGTGAATTATCATCAGCAGAAAGGGCTTCCGTGGAGGTGGCTTGGGATTTGGATGGAGAGGGGAGAGAGGATGGGTCCTGCTGCAGTTGTGGTTTTTCTCCTTGGACATCTGTATTTAACAGCAGGAGTTTGATGGAGCTCTTGATACACAGCTAATTCAGGTGCAGATACACACATTTCAAAGGCCTAGAGGTGTTTTCCTGGCAGAAGTTCTGGCTCAGGGTGTGGGCAGGAGGTAAAAAGGGTGGCAGTGGAGTGTTGGGGGGGTACTATAGGTTGATGTCAGGGCGGGACCCACATGGGGTGTTGGTTCCTTGAGGCCACAATTGTCAGCTAGGGGCTCCCCATCATGCTGGCTCAGCAGGTCCCACAGGGTGACAGGTGACTCACCCTCACCTTAACATGACCCCGGTAGAGGTGGGGTGGGGGGTATGTGAAATGGAACTGTGTATTTATCCACATGGAGGTACATGAGTCTGAGGTGCGTGCTCCTGGCCAGTGGTGCACACAGGCCATGTGGGCTGTCCACAGATGCGGGCCACAGGGGTAGCGGATGTGCCTCGAAGACTGGGGGGGCGGTGGTGGTGAACACACAGCTCTTCCAAGAGTACATGAGCATGGGTGCAGGTGGCAGTGCAGCTTTGGAGGCTGGTGAGCCGTTGGAGGAGATGGCCTGGGTGGTGGCAGGTGAGGAAGCTCCGGGGCGATGGCTCATCACCCATGAGGATGGCCTGGCTGGGCTAGATGACAACACCAGGCACACTAAGTCCGTGATGATGGTGGTGGCTTCCCCGAGCTTATCCATTAAGCTCCCCACTGCAGGCCCGGGTGATTCCCCCATCCTAACCCCAAGAGGGTACACATCCCACCTCCACAGATGACAGGCAGACAAGAGGCAGGGAGTGTGAGCATCCAGCTGGGACTTCCTCTCACCCCTGATGTGGGAGGGAGACACGAGGATCCCAGTCATGTCTGGTCTGCTGGGGTGTGGGGAAAGCACAGCACCCCCAGGTTGCCCGTGCCCAGGTGTGTGTGGTTCTCTGTGCACTGGCATGCAGCGTGCGTGCGTATCCGCGTCTGGGTGTGCTGGCCCTGTCCTGGCACCTGGAGCCTAGTGCCACCTTCCCATTGGGTTCCACGATCTGAGAGATGCTTGAAGTGAGGCGAGGAGCCTGGGCTGGGAGCCAGGAAGCCTGAGTTCTGCCCCAAGTGCTCTTAGTGCCTGGAGAGGTCCCTTTATCCTCTCTGGGGCTCACGTTGTCCCTTGTAAAAGGTGGGGGGGCCATAATTCCTATGGTGCCACCTCACAGGCTGTTGAGTGACAGATTCTCATGGAGGTGTTTGGGAGGAAGGTTTGGTTCTGGGTGCTTCACAGGGGGAGTGCTCAATTGATTGACCAGTGGTGGAAGGCAGGGAGCAGTTTCCAGAGAAATTGCCTTCTGCCTTTAAAAGGGGTATTCAAACCTCTTAGAGAAATGAGATGTTTAGAGTTCTGGGGCTGAACTTCAAAACAAATTAACATTACAGGCCAAGACCTGCTTGTGGTGAGGCTGGGAATGTCTGTCTACTCATCCTTGCCCCTCCCAACCCTGCTTGCCAGCTGGGGTAGGGGGTGGGGGGGTGAACAGCAGATTCCCCCAGACTGAGGTTGGGAACTGGCTCACAGCCTCCCCCTCTCTCCTCCACCCCAACCCCCAACCCCTCCCCACCCACNGGACTTACTGGCATGGAAAATATAATTCTTAATATTTGAGTGAAGAAAGTACTTTACAAATTTTTATACAAGTTTCATTCTACTTATTGTTGACAAATTGGGGTGGATGTGTATATGCTGTCTCTTATACACATCTAGATGTGTATAAGAGACAGTCCCCACCCACTCCCAGATTGCTGTCTTTCAGGCTCAAAGGTCCCGAGTTCAAGCTTTTCATCCTGGGGCTTAGCCAGAGCAAACAGCATAAAGTCAACAAAACAAGAAAGGAAGCATCACAGGTGAGGTGGAAAAGAAAACTTGGAAGCCACAATAAAGGTGTGTGGGCTGAGCTGGTGTGAGCCATGTGTCTCTCCTAAGAGCAAGACCCTGGGGCTAAGGCTGGCCCAGCCAGTCTCTCATTGGGTATGGGAGGAGGGGGCTCCAGGGTGGCGCCCCCAGTGGACTCAGGCCCAAGGAGTTAGCTTAGGCCGCCAGCAAGGGCTGCTAGTGCCACGAATCCCATTAAAAGCGTGTGACTGGGAGGGGGACAGAGTTAGACATCCCCTCCCCCTCCACCCAGCCCCACTGAAGCCTAGGCTAGGCTGCCTCGGCTGCTGTGGAAAGCAACTGAGAGGCTCACTGGGGGCCAGGACTGCGGGTGGAGCAGGCGTGGAATAGGCTGGCACTGGAGCCGGAGTGAGAGGCTCCTGGCTGTGTGCCTGGCCTGGCTGTTTGCCCCAGGCTCAGGGTCTTGGAGCCATGAATTCCTGGGGATGCCCAAGACTTCCTCTCATCCCACCCCACCCATAGGCATAGTCGCCTTCCCTGACAGCCTAATTTCTCTTCCACTCGGGGCAGGGGGAGCTCTGTTCCCTCAATGTACATGTATTGTGCACCTGTTCTGCATGGCACGCTATGCAGGCTGGGGCATCCCCAGAAGGCTGCCTGCCCAAGACCCTCTCGTGCCTGGATCCCCCTCTTCTCAGAGAGATGGCTGTCCGTAGATCCAGCCAGCAATTGCCGAGTGCCTGGGGCAAGTCCCGATCCCTCCCCTGGATTGAGAGGTGGGGGGTGGCAACCAGGAAGTCAAGTCCTGATTGAGAGTTGAGAGGCCAAGATTTAATGGGAAGAGCTGGATGGAGCAACTTGAGATCTGGGTGGAAGTCTGTGGGCTTTGGTCTTGCTGTCTGCCTGCGGAATGAGCAGTTTCCTCCATCCCATTCCCAGGCCCATAGCTCTGCAGGCTTTGGCCCTGGAGTCAGACAAGAGTCAATAAGGGCAGAAGGGGTGGGGTGCAGTGTCCCTTTCCTCAAAGAGACATCCTCTCCACCACAGAGTGTCTACTCCCCAGCAGGGACTCACCACAAACTCAGTCTATTCTCCCAGCCACCCTTCTAGGTAAGGACTGGTAACTCCATCATACAGAGGAAGACACCCAATTAAATATCTTGCTCAGAAGCACCCAGTACCAATTAAGAAGCCAAACTGGATACAAGCTCAGGACTGCTGGCTCTAAAGTCTGAGTTATGAACCACAACTCACCAGGTGGATCGGAGGAGCCATCCCTGAACAGCCAAAGCCCACACCAGCCCCATGCTCAGACTCTTGGCCAGGAGGTCCCTGGGTTTTTCACTGCCTTGTTCTGCCACCATCTCACTCTTTCTTCTTCTCATGAAGCATCCCTCTTTCTGACTCCCCTCTTTGCTCTGATTAATTCAGTAACTGAGCCACCAACATTAATTAAGACTCTTTTTTCTTGTGGATTAAGAATTCGCTGCTCAGAGCTTCTCCTTTTAAATGCTTTAGTGTAAAAGGCTTTTGATACTGACTCAAGTAGAAATTAAAGGATGGAACCAGAAGGCGAATGGGGAACTTAACAGTGGTGGGACCAAGCTGCCACCCTCTAAACCCACTGACTGGTCAGCATCAGTAAACTTGGGACAACTAGGCATTACATGCCTCTGGATGAGGTACAGTAGGTAGCACATGGCACTGTCCACAAAGGAGTCAATCCCTTCTAAATTGATCCTAAATAAAACCACACAATTGGAGCTAACTTCCTATATATTCTAAAAAAAAAAATACAGAGAAAGGAGGAAGAGCTAAGTGACACCACAAGGAAGCAAACACAACCCCTCAATTGTGACTTCCTATTGAACCACATTAACTCAATAGGGACTGCGACAGGAACAGCATGTGAACAGAACAAAGGGGAACTGCTCATGTTTAGGATGACATTTATCCCGGTGCCACATGATCTTGTTTGGAGCCTGACTCAAACAAACCAACAAATTAAGACATTTGGAAACAATGTGGGTACTTGATAATTCCATGGAATTGTGCATTTTGTTAGGCATGGAATTGTGATTATGTAAGAAAACGTTTATAGGTTTTAGAGATGAATACTGAAGAATGCAGGAGTGAAATGACATACCAGCTGGAATGTGTTTTAAAATACTTCATAAAAAAGAAAAAAAGTCTGTGACACCAGAGTGCCAAAAGGTGGATGATTTTATGGCGTGATGGTTATACGGAGGGTCATATACTACTTTGGTAATGTTTGAAATTTTCATTTAAAATGCTTTAAAGGGATATGGAGCCTGTCTCCAAATGTTGAGGTTGGGTATCTGAGCTGGTCTGACAGCTGGAAACTCATCTCTGTCCAGTCCAGTGCCTCCATCTCAGCTTCTCTGACATCCGAGTAGCTGGAGGGAAGCCTTGTTTGGAACTTGTTGGAACAGTGTGTTGTCCTCGAGATGGCCCTCTGGGTCAGCCTCACCAGGCACAGATGGCCCCTCTTCCAGCTCTACTCTGTAATCAGTGAAGCCTTCCTGCCCTCCATCCTCGCCTCTCATGCCATGGAAACCGGCCCAATGATGTCCAGCCTTGGGACTGAGGGATATCAAGAGGAGAGCTCAGAGTTGTGGGCATAAGGAAGGCCCCAGTCCTGTTACAGTAGGGTGGGAAGGTGAAGGCGGAGCTCCTGCCCCCAGCCAGATGAGATGGGAAAGGGCACAGAAGGCGAGGCCAGCTCTCTGGGTTCCCTCCTTGGTGTGGGACAGGACAACAGAGATACCTAGACAATCACCAGAGCTGAGCAAGGTGTAGTTTGTCTCGGGAGGATCTCTCCCCAACCTCTGCTGACTCTTCTAAATTTATTCACCCACATGTCCTCATTTCCTTCCTGCAGTTCCATCCAATGGCAAAGTCAGCCACCGTCTTATCAAACAACCCCTCCTGCAGTCGGCGCTGCTAATTCTGCATCGAGGGGAATAACACTGCTGGGGGTGGTCTTCCATCCTTGTCTCCCCATCCTTGTCTCTCCCACGCGGAGATGCGTTAGGGCATCCTCAGGCTGGGCAGGGAGCCAGGGCATCTGCACTTGACTCACCCTGAACCCTGGGCTATGCCAACAGCAGAAGAGACTGTGTCTATCTGCTCAGTCCAGTCTGGCTCAGCCTGACCCCCAGGGGGCCAGCATGGGCATGGGAGGACCCTCCTTTGATTCTGGGAGAGGCATAGGAACTAAGGGGGCCCCATCCCGCCAGGGGAACCCCTGTGTTTCATCAAGCCTTCCTGGGCTCAATGCCTGTGGCTGCCTGGACCCAAGTCCCTGCCCATGGAGACCTCTGCACTGGCCCCGTGGGCTATCATGTGTTCCTGGAAGGCTGTAAATCAGACCCCACCTTCCCGCAGGCTAGCATGGTCATTTTAAAGCTGCTTTCTTGCTGCAGAGGGGCGCTTTGTGAGCACTTCCTCAGGGCCTCTATTCCCTGTTTCTCCTCAGTGGAAGGTATATGTGTTGGGGGCCTCAGGATTTGGGCAGCGATGTTGGGAGTGAGGCAATACCTCTGGGAGCAACTGCCCTTGCCCATCTGGAGGGAGCCTGCACCATTTGGGGAGCCCCTAGAGTGAGTGGGGAGACGAGTAGTCACATCACACGGGGTTGCCAGGGCCTCTGGGCGTGCCTCTATTTTCAGGTTGAGCAAGAGAGTGGAGAGAGAGTAGCTTGCCCTAGGAGTGCTGAGATGGGCTCTTTGCCCACCCTGAGCCCCTGTTCCAGATCAGATAAAGCACATATCTTCAGTGAGCTGCCTGCCGACAGCCACTATGCTGACGCAGGCAGGAAAATATTAACCCAGAGGAATGGACGCATGCTTATGTGTGCAGTGATTCTGTGGGTGTCTATGTGTGTGTGAAAGAGACAGAGAAAGTGTCCACAGAGATTTTTACATTCAAGACCAGACACAGACATGAACACACATATCAGCTCATTCACGTGTACATTCACATACACATACATTCATATACACAAATATGTATACATGCACACAATGTACAAACACATATACACACATACATGTACATAAATGATGCTCACATAAGCAGATTTCTTCAGCGTCATCTCCCAACTTCTTTCTGTCAATGAGACACCATCCCCCAGGACCTGATAAACCCAGCTCATACTACAAAGTTGTGACAGGTCTGAGCTCCATGCCTAATTTCTGATGCCAAGTTAGGTAGCCTGATGAAAGTTTTAGAGTGGAGTAGATCTGGGTTTGAATTCTGTGCCTCTGGACGCTGTCTGCTTTGTCTCTGT
Organism: Neotragus pygmaeus; assembly: GCA_006410875.1. Taxonomy (NCBI): domain Eukaryota; kingdom Metazoa; phylum Chordata; class Mammalia; order Artiodactyla; family Bovidae; genus Neotragus; species Neotragus pygmaeus. The sequence goes on along the minus strand of SJYV01001120.1, from coordinate 1,360,738 downwards.
CCACTCTTTTCTGGAGGCTCACCTATGACTCTGGGAAGGAAGGACGAGAGCCTGGGCTTCTGGGAGGATCTGGTCATTACAGAGTGTCAGGGTTAAAGACCATCTGGCTCCTGCATGTGTTCCCAGCCCTCCCCAGCCCAGCTAGGTTCTAGCCACCTGCTGGAACCCCAGTTCTTCTAGTTTGGGTCCCTGGTCTCCTGGGAAGATCCAGATGTTCAAGGCCTGGGTGATCTCAGGTAAGTTGCTTCCTTGCTCTGACTCTCAGTTTCCCTACTTGAAAAATGAGTTTGAAAAGGGACACTCACCTGGGTGAGTCTTAAGGGCCTTTTTTGGGGAGGAGGGTCTTTTCTTTTTTGAGCAGTCTGAGATTTCAGAGACCAGGATTCATCAAGATACCTATACTGTTCTCCAACTCCCCTCTTTACTCTCTCAACCAAAGCTGCTCATTTCTTACTGATTGATACGATGGCACATCTGAGTTTATACAAAGGATTCTGTGGCTCAAGAGTTTGGATTCCATGCTTCCAGTGCAAGGGGAAACAGGTTTGATCTCTGGTTGGAGAACTAAGTTTCCACATGCTGCGTGGCACCATTAAAAAAAAAGTCTGTAAAACAATTTGACTGAAAGCAGTTTACACGATATATTAATCAAATGACATGTCAGTGGAAATAAATAGTTGATTCATCTTTTTACACATCAGTACTTTGGGGGCACTTGGAAGTTCAGATTAGTTTTAGTATATTTGGGCATTTTTCTTTTTTCATTCTGATTTTTAAAATTTTCTATTTGTATTTTTATCCCTAACTAGGTTTCAGCCAGTTGTGCCTGCCCCGTGCTATTCATAATAGAGAATAGTTGGATGCATTTAAAATTGGAGACAATTCTCTGCTGTCCAGCCACATATATGACATGGATATGGACTTACTGGCATGGAAAATATAATTCTTAATATTTGAGTGAAGAAAGTACTTTACAAATTTTTATACAAGTTTCATTCTACTTATTGTTGACAAATTGGGGTGGATGTGTATATGTGTGTACATTTTTTAAAAAAGGATTAGAAAGAACCCTACCAAAATGTTTGTTGTAGTTGTCACGGAGGGAAAAATGTTCTTTTGACTTCTTTGTATTTTAGGTAATAAAAGACTTAAAAGGACCTGAGATCTTTTTATTTGCTTTCTATTTTTCAAAAATTTCCACTCCAGCGATGGACAATTATATTTGCTTGACTTGCTTGGCTATGTGTTCATAAATATTTAAATTTTCAGTTAGGTTGAACATTAATGTCCCCACTTACTAGTTTACACTGAAAGCTTTTTAGTGTAATGAGTGAGAAATGGGAGGCTGATGAGCACTGGGTTATTTCCAACTTTAACATTAATTGTTGTTCAGTCACTAAGTCATGTCCGACTCTTTATGACCCTGTAAACTGCAGCACACCAGGCCTCCCTGTCCTTCACTATCTCCTGGAGTTTGCTCAAACTCATGTCCATTGAGTCAGTGATACCATCCAACCATCTCATCCTCTCGCCCTCTTCTCCTCTTGCCCTCAATCTTTCCCAACTATTAATAGTGATATAATTCACTGATTCATAATTCTGCAAAAAGGATTGTACTGCAGGCAAAATTAGAATATCAGAACAATTTCTGAAAGAGGTACTAAGTGCCCAAAGATACATCAGAGTTTGCAAAAAAAGTTTGCCCAGCCTCAGAGCCCCCTGCTTACTGCCCCTGTTCTCTCCACATTTGAACTTTCTGCCACCTCAGCCTCCATCTCTTCGGCTGTGGCCATCCTCCATCCCACCAGTTCACTGAGGCTGGCCTCTCCTCCATCTGCCTCTGGGGCCATAGCCTCCTCGAGCTTTGTGCGTTCTCTTGGTAGGCTGGTGTCTGGGTTTCTNCTCTTTGCTCTGATTAATTCAGTAACTGAGCCACCAACATTAATTAAGACTCTTTTTTCTTGTGGATTAAGAATTCGCTGCTCAGAGCTTCTCCTTTTAAATGCTTTAGTGTAAAAGGCTTTTGATACTGACTCAAGTAGAAATTAAAGGATGGAACCAGAAGGCGAATGGGGAACTTAACAGTGGTGGGACCAAGCTGCCACCCTCTAAACCCACTGACTGGTCAGCATCAGTAAACTTGGGACAACTAGGCATTACATGCCTCTGGATGAGGTACAGTAGGTAGCACATGGCACTGTCCACAAAGGAGTCAATCCCTTCTAAATTGATCCTAAATAAAACCACACAATTGGAGCTAACTTCCTATATATTCTAAAAAAAAAAATACAGAGAAAGGAGGAAGAGCTAAGTGACACCACAAGGAAGCAAACACAACCCCTCAATTGTGACTTCCTATTGAACCACATTAACTCAATAGGGACTGCGACAGGAACAGCATGTGAACAGAACAAAGGGGAACTGCTCATGTTTAGGATGACATTTATCCCGGTGCCACATGATCTTGTTTGGAGCCTGACTCAAACAAACCAACAAATTAAGACATTTGGAAACAATGTGGGTACTTGATAATTCCATGGAATTGTGCATTTTGTTAGGCATGGAATTGTGATTATGTAAGAAAACGTTTATAGGTTTTAGAGATGAATACTGAAGAATGCAGGAGTGAAATGACATACCAGCTGGAATGTGTTTTAAAATACTTCATAAAAAAGAAAAAAAGTCTGTGACACCAGAGTGCCAAAAGGTGGATGATTTTATGGCGTGATGGTTATACGGAGGGTCATATACTACTTTGGTAATGTTTGAAATTTTCATTTAAAATGCTTTAAAGGGATATGGAGCCTGTCTCCAAATGTTGAGGTTGGGTATCTGAGCTGGTCTGACAGCTGGAAACTCATCTCTGTCCAGTCCAGTGCCTCCATCTCAGCTTCTCTGACATCCGAGTAGCTGGAGGGAAGCCTTGTTTGGAACTTGTTGGAACAGTGTGTTGTCCTCGAGATGGCCCTCTGGGTCAGCCTCACCAGGCACAGATGGCCCCTCTTCCAGCTCTACTCTGTAATCAGTGAAGCCTTCCTGCCCTCCATCCTCGCCTCTCATGCCATGGAAACCGGCCCAATGATGTCCAGCCTTGGGACTGAGGGATATCAAGAGGAGAGCTCAGAGTTGTGGGCATAAGGAAGGCCCCAGTCCTGTTACAGTAGGGTGGGAAGGTGAAGGCGGAGCTCCTGCCCCCAGCCAGATGAGATGGGAAAGGGCACAGAAGGCGAGGCCAGCTCTCTGGGTTCCCTCCTTGGTGTGGGACAGGACAACAGAGATACCTAGACAATCACCAGAGCTGAGCAAGGTGTAGTTTGTCTCGGGAGGATCTCTCCCCAACCTCTGCTGACTCTTCTAAATTTATTCACCCACATGTCCTCATTTCCTTCCTGCAGTTCCATCCAATGGCAAAGTCAGCCACCGTCTTATCAAACAACCCCTCCTGCAGTCGGCGCTGCTAATTCTGCATCGAGGGGAATAACACTGCTGGGGGTGGTCTTCCATCCTTGTCTCCCCATCCTTGTCTCTCCCACGCGGAGATGCGTTAGGGCATCCTCAGGCTGGGCAGGGAGCCAGGGCATCTGCACTTGACTCACCCTGAACCCTGGGCTATGCCAACAGCAGAAGAGACTGTGTCTATCTGCTCAGTCCAGTCTGGCTCAGCCTGACCCCCAGGGGGCCAGCATGGGCATGGGAGGACCCTCCTTTGATTCTGGGAGAGGCATAGGAACTAAGGGGGCCCCATCCCGCCAGGGGAACCCCTGTGTTTCATCAAGCCTTCCTGGGCTCAATGCCTGTGGCTGCCTGGACCCAAGTCCCTGCCCATGGAGACCTCTGCACTGGCCCCGTGGGCTATCATGTGTTCCTGGAAGGCTGTAAATCAGACCCCACCTTCCCGCAGGCTAGCATGGTCATTTTAAAGCTGCTTTCTTGCTGCAGAGGGGCGCTTTGTGAGCACTTCCTCAGGGCCTCTATTCCCTGTTTCTCCTCAGTGGAAGGTATATGTGTTGGGGGCCTCAGGATTTGGGCAGCGATGTTGGGAGTGAGGCAATACCTCTGGGAGCAACTGCCCTTGCCCATCTGGAGGGAGCCTGCACCATTTGGGGAGCCCCTAGAGTGAGTGGGGAGACGAGTAGTCACATCACACGGGGTTGCCAGGGCCTCTGGGCGTGCCTCTATTTTCAGGTTGAGCAAGAGAGTGGAGAGAGAGTAGCTTGCCCTAGGAGTGCTGAGATGGGCTCTTTGCCCACCCTGAGCCCCTGTTCCAGATCAGATAAAGCACATATCTTCAGTGAGCTGCCTGCCGACAGCCACTATGCTGACGCAGGCAGGAAAATATTAACCCAGAGGAATGGACGCATGCTTATGTGTGCAGTGATTCTGTGGGTGTCTATGTGTGTGTGAAAGAGACAGAGAAAGTGTCCACAGAGATTTTTACATTCAAGACCAGACACAGACATGAACACACATATCAGCTCATTCACGTGTACATTCACATACACATACATTCATATACACAAATATGTATACATGCACACAATGTACAAACACATATACACACATACATGTACATAAATGATGCTCACATAAGCAGATTTCTTCAGCGTCATCTCCCAACTTCTTTCTGTCAATGAGACACCATCCCCCAGGACCTGATAAACCCAGCTCATACTACAAAGTTGTGACAGGTCTGAGCTCCATGCCTAATTTCTGATGCCAAGTTAGGTAGCCTGATGAAAGTTTTAGAGTGGAGTAGATCTGGGTTTGAATTCTGTGCCTCTGGACGCTGTCTGCTTTGTCTCTGTCCACTCTTTTCTGGAGGCTCACCTATGACTCTGGGAAGGAAGGACGAGAGCCTGGGCTTCTGGGAGGATCTGGTCATTACAGAGTGTCAGGGTTAAAGACCATCTGGCTCCTGCATGTGTTCCCAGCCCTCCCCAGCCCAGCTAGGTTCTAGCCACCTGCTGGAACCCCAGTTCTTCTAGTTTGGGTCCCTGGTCTCCTGGGAAGATCCAGATGTTCAAGGCCTGGGTGATCTCAGGTAAGTTGCTTCCTTGCTCTGACTCTCAGTTTCCCTACTTGAAAAATGAGTTTGAAAAGGGACACTCACCTGGGTGAGTCTTAAGGGCCTTTTTTGGGGAGGAGGGTCTTTTCTTTTTTGAGCAGTCTGAGATTTCAGAGACCAGGATTCATCAAGATACCTATACTGTTCTCCAACTCCCCTCTTTACTCTCTCAACCAAAGCTGCTCATTTCTTACTGATTGATACGATGGCACATCTGAGTTTATACAAAGGATTCTGTGGCTCAAGAGTTTGGATTCCATGCTTCCAGTGCAAGGGGAAACAGGTTTGATCTCTGGTTGGAGAACTAAGTTTCCACATGCTGCGTGGCACCATTAAAAAAAAAGTCTGTAAAACAATTTGACTGAAAGCAGTTTACACGATATATTAATCAAATGACATGTCAGTGGAAATAAATAGTTGATTCATCTTTTTACACATCAGTACTTTGGGGGCACTTGGAAGTTCAGATTAGTTTTAGTATATTTGGGCATTTTTCTTTTTTCATTCTGATTTTTAAAATTTTCTATTTGTATTTTTATCCCTAACTAGGTTTCAGCCAGTTGTGCCTGCCCCGTGCTATTCATAATAGAGAATAGTTGGATGCATTTAAAATTGGAGACAATTCTCTGCTGTCCAGCCACATATATGACATGGATATGGACTTACTGGCATGGAAAATATAATTCTTAATATTTGAGTGAAGAAAGTACTTTACAAATTTTTATACAAGTTTCATTCTACTTATTGTTGACAAATTGGGGTGGATGTGTATATGTGTGTACATTTTTTAAAAAAGGATTAGAAAGAACCCTACCAAAATGTTTGTTGTAGTTGTCACGGAGGGAAAAATGTTCTTTTGACTTCTTTGTATTTTAGGTAATAAAAGACTTAAAAGGACCTGAGATCTTTTTATTTGCTTTCTATTTTTCAAAAATTTCCACTCCAGCGATGGACAATTATATTTGCTTGACTTGCTTGGCTATGTGTTCATAAATATTTAAATTTTCAGTTAGGTTGAACATTAATGTCCCCACTTACTAGTTTACACTGAAAGCTTTTTAGTGTAATGAGTGAGAAATGGGAGGCTGATGAGCACTGGGTTATTTCCAACTTTAACATTAATTGTTGTTCAGTCACTAAGTCATGTCCGACTCTTTATGACCCTGTAAACTGCAGCACACCAGGCCTCCCTGTCCTTCACTATCTCCTGGAGTTTGCTCAAACTCATGTCCATTGAGTCAGTGATACCATCCAACCATCTCATCCTCTCGCCCTCTTCTCCTCTTGCCCTCAATCTTTCCCAACTATTAATAGTGATATATAATTCACTGATTCATAATTCTGCAAAAAGGATTGTACTGCAGGCAAAATTAGAATATCAGAACAATTTCTGAAAGAGGTACTAAGTGCCCAAAGATACATCAGAGTTTGCAAAAAAAGTTTGCCCAGCCTCAGAGCCCCCTGCTTACTGCCCCTGTTCTCTCCACATTTGAACTTTCTGCCACCTCAGCCTCCATCTCTTCGGCTGTGGCCATCCTCCATCCCACCAGTTCACTGAGGCTGGCCTCTCCTCCATCTGCCTCTGGGGCCATAGCCTCCTCGAGCTTTGTGCGTTCTCTTGGTAGGCTGGTGTCTGGGTTTCTATCTCCTCCCTCCTACCACCTGCTCCTTCTCAGTCACCCTCCTGTCCCCAGCATCTTGCCTGCCCCTTGCCCCAATCCTCTTGTTTCCCGACAATCCCATGGACTCCAAAGTAGATGCCCAGGGGCTGACATCGGTTCTCTCTCTCCAGCCTGAGTCCGGGCCCAATCATGCCCCTGCCTGCTGGCGGCTCCGAGGCCTCAGGGATCCCAGACTGAATACTTCCTGCTTCTCTTTGCTTAGAAGACTTGGAGGGGCTTCCCAGATAGCTCAGCAGGTAAGAATCCACCTGAAATGCAGGAGACGCAGGAAACCTTGGTTCGATACCTGGGCTGGGAAGATCCCCTGGAGAAGGAAATGGCAACCCATTCCAGTATTCTTGCCTGAAAGATCCAATGGATGGAGGAACCTAGTGGGCTACAAAGGATTTCAAAGAGTTGGACATGACTAAGCACACAGGAAAAGAACCCACTGAGGGCCTCAGGCCCTTGGGATAAAGTCTGACTGCATGCCCTGGCTGACAAAACTCCTCATGGTCTGCCCCTGCTCACTTTTCCAGCCCTCTGTAAACCACTGACAATTCCCAGGATGTGTTAGGTTTTCTCACAGTCCCACTGGGCTTCAAATGACTTGATAGTACCACTACTGCCCCATCCTCCCTTCCTCACCTTAGAGGATTCAGTGTCCATCTTATGTCTTCTGGAAGATTCTTGCCCACCTCGCTGGCTTAGTGGTTCCTGTATTCCCTTCACTTTATCATGGTGTATCTTAAGTCACTTGCCATTTATGTGTCTCAGCAAACAGCTCAGTAAATGAGCCCAGGGCTTGATCCCTGACTCCAGCATGGATCCCAGTCTCCCTCCCTCACCAGCCCTACCCCAGCCCACTCCAACTCTGCCCATGATCCCGATCTCATCCAAGACCCCAGAGCTCCACTTTTGACTCTTACCTCACCCTGGCCTCAATAGCACACACAGGGATAAAGGCAGGTGTCAGACTTCCCTGGTGGTACAGTGGATAGGAATATGCCTGCCCATACAGGGGACAAGGGTTCGATCCCTGGTCAGGGAAGATCCCACATGCTTTGTGGAACAACTAAGCCCGTGCACCACAGCGACTGAAGCTCATGTGCCTACAGCCTGTGCTTCGCAGCAAGAGAAGCCACCACAATGAGAAGCCCGCACACAGCAATGAAGACTAGTCCCTGCTAGCTGCAACTGCAGAAAGCCTGCTCTCAGCAATGAAGACCCACTGCAACCAAAAAATGAAAAAAATAAAAAACTCTATTAAAAAAAAAAAAGGCAGATGTCCGCCACTACCAGGGGTGCACCTCTACCTCCCTGAAGGAAGGATTCAAGTCTGCAGAGGTGGTGAGGGGCAGAGCCTCAGCCACAGGACTGCTGTGGTAGAGTCCATCCCTTAACGATGGTCTCTGACTGGGCAGCCTGCCTCTGCCTCTCCTTACAGAGTGAGTGACCTGCTGGTCTAGGAGGGGTGGTGTGTGGGCAAGTGCATGCTAAGTCAACTTAGTCATGTTTGACTCTGTGACCCCATGGACTGTAGACTGTCAGGCTCTTCTGTCCATGGGATTCTCTAAGCAAGAATACTTGAGTGAGTAGCCATGCCCTCCTCCAGGGGATCTTGCCTACCCAGGGATTGAACCTGCATTTTCTGCATTTCCTGCATTGCAGGCAGATTCTTAACCCACTGAACTAAAGTGGCAGGCAGAAGTGGGGTTGGGGTGGGGCTGGTGGGGAGGGGCCAGGGAGCGGTGGGGAGTTGTGGCTTGGCTGGGCAAGGCAAGTTCCAGACCAGACCCATTCTATTGGCACCCTCTAGAGGACAATTCTATTACTTGAGTTGGCTTTGCAACCAAATCCTACAACCCTTCTCCACAATAAGGGGCTGCCTCAGAACCTTCTGGACCCACTGCCCACCCTCCACGACTCCACCTGGCAGGTCTCCTTACAGTCTGCAGACCAGCAACCCCTCCTTTGTTCCTCAGCACCAAGTCATCTGCTCAGATCCCAGACTGCCTGTCTTTGGAGGCTCACCCATGCTCCAGCTCCAGTACTCTTGCCTGGAAAATCCCATGGATGGAGGAGCCTGGTAGGCTGCAGTCCACGAGGTCTCTAAGAGTCAGACACGACTGAGTGACTTCACTTTCACTTTTCATTTTCATGCATTGGAGAAGGAAATGGCAACCCACTCCAGTGTTCTTGCTTGGAGAATCCCAGGGACTGGGGAGCCTGGTGGGCTGCCGTCTGTGGGGTCGCACAGAGTGGGACATGAAGCGACTTAGCAGCATGCCCCGGCTCCAGAGGTCCTCTCATAGACGGTGGCTGGTCCCCTGGCTGGCTCCTGATCCACCTTGGCCACCCACCCGTGGGCATGCCCTCTGGTCCAGCCTGGCTCCTTCCCAGAGGCCTTGCTTACTGTTCCCATGGGAAGTGTTTTCCTGAGGGCTGGGCCTAGCTTTCCCCTTTCCCCACTAAAGTAAAATGGGGGCTCCCAGAGGACAAGGCCCGGGCTTTTTCTCCTCCCTACCAGACTAAGAGCCTCCAGAGAACCAGGCTGGCTTCTACCTCCCTTCTTGGACTGAGGTTTTCCTGCAAATATGGCTTTTGTCTCTTCCCCTCAGAGTCCAGGGCCCGAGTCTCCTCTTCCTCCTTTGGGGTGGAGGCTTCCTCAGGACTGACTCAGGGTCTTCTTCCCAGCCCTTCCACCTGGCTGTTGATCTTCGGAACCTTCCACCTCACATCCCCATTCTGTGCAGTTCCCCCCACAGAGGGGGATTCAGGGGCCTCCGGACTCTCCCCCAGCTCTGGGACCTGGGGGTTGGGGGGACTTCCTCTGGCTCTGTGCTGGACACTTGGCTTGGTACAACAGGCCCTTCCTCTGAAACCGAGAGGCCCAGAGCGCCCACTGGGAGCTCCGCCTCTGACCTCACAAGGGCTGTCTCAGAACCCTGTCTCCACGGCACTGCTGGCAGGAGAAGGGGTGCTATTTTGGGCAGTGTGTCTGCACTTGGCTCGAGTGACGAGGGCCAAACCCCTGCTCCACTGACCTCTTCCCTGGAGGAGCAGAGCAGAGCAGCACTCGGGTTGCCCTGAGGAGGGCTGAGAGGCGGGCTCTGGCCGGGAACACAGGGACCGCAGAGCCCCAGCAGCCAGAGCCCGAGATGGTCCTGGGGGAAGCTGTCCAGGGGCTGCTGTGACTGAGAGGCCCCAAGGCAGGCAACTGGGAGCATAAGGCCCTTCAGCAGAGTGAGTTGGGCCCCAGGTAGGGCTGGGACAGGGGGCCTCCCCTGGGATTCAGGCTTCGGGGATGCCATTCCTGGGGGCCACATGGGCACGGGACAGCCGTGGGAGTGGCTGGGGAAGGGACCCAGCTGGGAGTTGCAGGCCTGGATATCTCTTCTGGTTTAGTCCTGAGTTGCTGCCTCATATAGGCATGTCACATGTTCTTTCTGGACTTACCTGCAAATTGACTGTTTGGAGGACCAGTGATGGAGCAGAGACTGGGAGGACGCCTGGGGCTAGGCAGCCAGGAGGGCCTGGAGTGGGGTCGGGGTGAGGAGCGAATAGACCGGCGACAAGGGACCACAGAGGGAGGAATGTGGATCAGAGTAGGGGGCGGATTCCCGGCTTTGCTGGGGTGGTTTCTCCCCCTGGAGCCCCTCCTGGGCCAGGGCTGAGGGTTTCTGCAGTCAAGGTGAGATGCGGGAGCTTGCATGGCAGTTGGAAGAAAGAGGGCTGGAGAATAGGGAGCATGCAAGGTGGGGAGGTCCAGGTTCACCTTCGTGCTGTCATTTTCAAGGAAAATGGGAATAAAAGGGGTGGGTGTCTTCAGGAAATGTGAGACGGTAAACTTTGTTCTGAGTTGGGGATATGGACTAAGTGAATTTTCAGGACCTCATCCTGTGTGGGGTATTTGTGTGTGTGTGTGTGTGCATGTGTGTGTGCCTCTGTGTGTGTGTGTGTGTGTGTGTGTGTGTGTGCAAGGAGGAGACAGATGAGGCCCTGGAAAGCCAGAGTTTAAGTCAGCAACAGGAGGGTTTGAGGTTGGATTGAAGGCAGTAATACCCGCCTGTGCGAGGGTGGAAATGCTGCAGGGAGCTTGGGGGTATCTCCATTGTCCAGAGCTTCAGGCTTGGGAAGGTCAGGAGGACCTTGGCAGGGCCCTGGCCTGGGGGCCAAGGGTCCTGAAGCCAGCAGGGGTGGGGATGGGGCTCCAGGGCCTCTCCCTATTGGCTGAAGCACACACACCCCTCATTCACCCTTCTTGCCAGCTTGGCTGGGTTGAGGTGTTGGCACTGGCAGGGCCTGTCCCTGTGGCTTCTCCCCTGGGGGACTGAGGTCTGATGGAAATGAGGGGCCAATTTCTGTGGCCCCCAGCCCCAGTGACCTCTCTTTGGCTTTACAGCGTCTAAAAATCTCAAAGACAATATGACTCACTCAGACAGGAAGAGGCGGTAAGCATCCCACCTGTTCTCCTACCTCAGCCCTCTTGTCCGGCACCTAACACACCCCAGGGCCCTCCCTGACCCATCCTAGCTCCTCCCTCATGGCAGCTGATGGACCAAGACTCCCTCCTTCCCACCCCGCTCCAGCCATGGGGTCGGGAAGAAGAGCTTCTCCCACCTGCACCCATAGCCAAGCATGGGCTGGGCCCTGAGATGAGGGGAGGCTCAGAAAGACCCAGATGAGGGTCAGGGGGCTGGGCAGGGGGTTCCAGCTGCCCCTATGCAGGTTGTGCTCAATTGAACTGAACTCACTAACTTCCCACCTGCTCAGGCTCAGGTCTCTTCGAAGTAAAATGAAACCCAAAGTCCTTACAATGGCCAAGGCCCTGCCTATTCAGTGCTTGTTTCCTCTCTGACCTTCCCCCGTCCCACCCACCCACTCTCCCCTCCTTTCCTTCCCTTCAAACATGCTCAGAGTCCTTCAGTGACCGTCCCCTCTGCCTGAAACATTCTCCCCGCAGTTTCCCGCGTGGCTTGCTCCCTCACCTCCTTCCTGTCTTGGCTCAAATGCCTCTTTCTCAATGAGGGGACCTGGCTGCCCTGTTCCAAGTCCTTCCTTCTCCCTTTCCCCTGCTCTAGCTCCCGGCAGGTAGGTAGGACAGTAGGTAGAACATATCAATACCACACAAATGTATGTACTACTTGCTTCCTTTCCTTGCTGCCTGCCAGCTCTGCACAAGCATGGGTGTTGGTCTGCTTTGTGTGCTCCAGGATAGACTGAACGCATGGGTCGCCTCTGTGCTGTCGACGTCACTGTGTCCACTCGAGACTCTCCCAGGGCTTTGGACCCTGTTTGCAAAGACCCTCTAGTGGTCCAGACCCTNAGGTTGGATTGAAGGCAGTAATACCCGCCTGTGCGAGGGTGGAAATGCTGCAGGGAGCTTGGGGGTATCTCCATTGTCCAGAGCTTCAGGCTTGGGAAGGTCAGGAGGACCTTGGCAGGGCCCTGGCCTGGGGGCCAAGGGTCCTGAAGCCAGCAGGGGTGGGGATGGGGCTCCAGGGCCTCTCCCTATTGGCTGAAGCACACACACCCCTCATTCACCCTTCTTGCCAGCTTGGCTGGGTTGAGGTGTTGGCACTGGCAGGGCCTGTCCCTGTGGCTTCTCCCCTGGGGGACTGAGGTCTGATGGAAATGAGGGGCCAATTTCTGTGGCCCCCAGCCCCAGTGACCTCTCTTTGGCTTTACAGCGTCTAAAAATCTCAAAGACAATATGACTCACTCAGACAGGAAGAGGCGGTAAGCATCCCACCTGTTCTCCTACCTCAGCCCTCTTGTCCGGCACCTAACACACCCCAGGGCCCTCCCTGACCCATCCTAGCTCCTCCCTCATGGCAGCTGATGGACCAAGACTCCCTCCTTCCCACCCCGCTCCAGCCATGGGGTCGGGAAGAAGAGCTTCTCCCACCTGCACCCATAGCCAAGCATGGGCTGGGCCCTGAGATGAGGGGAGGCTCAGAAAGACCCAGATGAGGGTCAGGGGGCTGGGCAGGGGGTTCCAGCTGCCCCTATGCAGGTTGTGCTCAATTGAACTGAACTCACTAACTTCCCACCTGCTCAGGCTCAGGTCTCTTCGAAGTAAAATGAAACCCAAAGTCCTTACAATGGCCAAGGCCCTGCCTATTCAGTGCTTGTTTCCTCTCTGACCTTCCCCCGTCCCACCCACCCACTCTCCCCTCCTTTCCTTCCCTTCAAACATGCTCAGAGTCCTTCAGTGACCGTCCCCTCTGCCTGAAACATTCTCCCCGCAGTTTCCCGCGTGGCTTGCTCCCTCACCTCCTTCCTGTCTTGGCTCAAATGCCTCTTTCTCAATGAGGGGACCTGGCTGCCCTGTTCCAAGTCCTTCCTTCTCCCTTTCCCCTGCTCTAGCTCCCGGCAGGTAGGTAGGACAGTAGGTAGAACATATCAATACCACACAAATGTATGTACTACTTGCTTCCTTTCCTTGCTGCCTGCCAGCTCTGCACAAGCATGGGTGTTGGTCTGCTTTGTGTGCTCCAGGATAGACTGAACGCATGGGTCGCCTCTGTGCTGTCGACGTCACTGTGTCCACTCGAGACTCTCCCAGGGCTTTGGACCCTGTTTGCAAAGACCCTCTAGTGGTCCAGACCCTCTAGCTTAGCCCCAGTTTAGGACAGACTTCTTCCCACCAACCCCCCTGCCTCCTGTGGTCTCAGCTCAGTCAAGGATCCTTGTCTCCCCCAGTGCTCCAGCCAGAAGTCAAGGCCTTGTCCTTACACGTCTGTCCCCCATGCCTCACATATAACCACCAATCTGCTAAAAAGTATAAGAGGTGCTCACTTCCACCTCCCTAGTCCCTCACAGCCACCACCTGCCCCTTCTCCAGAAGGCTCTGCTGACCTGCCCTCCTCTCACCCCCAGGGGCTGCTTGCTCCGAGGGAGTTACCCATCTCCTTATGGAAGAACTCATCCGAGGGGAGGGTTTACTTGTAACCCTTGCGCCTGACTCCTAAGTAGATGCTCACCAAATGTTTGTTAAATGGATGAATATGAGTTAGCAGCTTGAATGGTTGGCTTGAGGTTAGTTTAGTTTGCAGCTGGTTGGTTGCTTAGATAACTATTTAGTTGACTAATAGGAGAACCAGTTAGTTGGTTAAGTTGCTAGGTTGATTAGTTGAAGGGTTGGTTGCTAAACGGTCAGATATTTAGTTTCTTAATTAGCAAGGAACTAGGCAATTGGGGCTTCCCAGAGTGATAAAGAACCCGCCTGCCAATGCAGGAGACATAAGAGATGTGGGTTCAATCCCTGGGTTGGGAAGATCCTCTGGAGGAGGGCATGGCAACCCACTCCAGTACTCTTGCTTGGAGAATCCATTGGACAGAGGAGTCTGGTGGGCTACAGTCCATAAGATCCCAAGAGTTGGACATGACTGAAGCAACTGAGCATGCATGCATTTAGGTAGTTACCTGGTTGATGGCTGGTTTCTTGGTTTGTAGGCTAAGTTTTCTTCGACTCCGCTTCTGTGAGCTCTCTCATTTTTGCCCCTGGATGAAATGACCATCTCTGATTGGGTGACCTCCAAATGGGTATCTCTAAACCAGACCACGTTACCAGCAGGCTCCTTCCTGGTCACCTCCACTTAGCTGTCTAGTAGGCTCCTCAAACTCAGCACACCCAGAGGTGACTCCTCATCCTCTGCCTAAGCCTGCTGCTTCTCTCATGTGCCTCACACGCCACTGTGCTGCTCCATCCAGAGCTGGGCCATCCAGGACTCGCCCCTCTCCATCCTCCTCTCTAATGAGACACACGTCTGTTCGTAGGACTGCCTTCCCCTGGCCACCTCCATGCACCTTCTTGGCCCTGGCTGCCATTATCGTTCAGCCTGTCTGGGCTGAACGTGTGATTGCTCAAATGTCCTCCACTCCTGCTCCCTGATTTCTGCCTCCAAACAGGAGGCAGTGCTCCTGCCTAACTCCTCCACCCCTAGACCCTCTGGGGTCAGACTCCCTTGCGTGGGCTATGAGGCCATCTGCCCTCTCTGCCCCTCTCACACTGCTTTGCCTCCTCTCTCTGCAGCCCGTCCGTGCAGAATTCCTCTACACGTCACACATTGTCATCACTGCAAGCCTTTGTCCAAACCATTCCAATGCCCAGGACTTTCCCCCACCACCCTGATGCTCCTTCATCTGACCAGCCATCTATTCTCGACCTAGATCTCCCTTCCTCTGGGAGAGCCTCCTCCTCCCTCTGCTGGGTCATTTGCTTCCTCCTTGCAACCCCATAGCGTCCAGAATTCACTTGTGGCAGCACTCCTTGTTGTTGTTCAGCTGCTAAGTCATGTCCAGCTCTTTGTGACCACATGGACTGTAGCCCACCAGGCTCCTCTGTCCTCCTTGCGTTGCAACACTCCTTACACTGTCAGTAATTGCTTAGTAAATTGTTCATCTTTCTAAGAGCAGGGATCATGCCAATGTTCTTTACTACAGTCCCCAAACACACTGGAGAAGGAAATGGCAGCCCAATTCCATGTTCCTGCCTGGGAAATTCCAGGGATAGAAGAGCCTGACGGGTAACAGTCCGTGGGGTTGCAGAGCTGGACAAGAGTGAGCAACTGAGCATGCGTGCACTGAACACAGTTGGCACTCTAGGCATTCATTGCATCTTTGGTTCACTGGTTTGTTGGTGCTTGCTGTGTGGTGAGGAGGAAGAGGCCGGGGTCCCAAGGCTCCCTTGTGTCATTGACTTCCTGCTTTATCTGCCTCTCCACTGCCTCCTGTGTAACCTTCTGGGAATGTTCTTCTATTTTTTAAAAATAATATTTGTTTATTTATTCACTTTTGGTTGTGCTGGGTCTTTGTGGCTGCACAGGCTCTTCTCTAGTTGCAGCGAGCGGGGGGCTACTCTCTAGTTGCGATCTGTGGGCTTCTCATGGTGGTGGCTTCTCTTGCTGCAGAGCACGGGCTCTATGATACAAAGCCTTCAGTAGCTGCAGCTCCTGGGCTCTAGAGCACAGGTTCAGTAGCTGTGACACACGGGCTTAGTTCCTCAGTAGCATGTGGGATCTTCCAGACCAAGGATCGAACCCGTGTCTTCTGCATTGGCAGGTGGATTCTTTACCACTGAGCCACCAGGGAAACCCCCAGGACTGTTCTTGAATTCCTGCTGCCTCAGGCTCTTCCTCAGCGCCAAGGAGGCCAGGCACAGGGGCATGGGAACACCTATGGGATGCTGCATGGCAGCAGCGGTTGGGTGGGCACTAGTGGACTGACTGTCCAGGCGGCGCTGCATCCCCCTCCATATGCTCAGTCCTGGGTTTGTTTCCCTGAAGTAAGGACAGAACAAGGACTAGGGTGGGTGAGAAATGAACTTGGGTTCTCAGCCAGAAACGTAGATTGTGCTTTGTCCATGCCTGGCTTACATTTCTCACTCTCAGGGCTCACTCTTTGCTGCTATGAGGCTGGGGAAAGTCAGGAAGCTGTGGCGGGGTGGGGGTGACTTGGCAGTCCCCAGCAGGGTGAGGAAGTCGAGGGCCAGGTAGCATGGGAGCGGGGAGGGTCACCAGTCTGAACAAGCACTAAAGCTGCAAGCGGGTATCTCTTCCTCCTCCTCCAGAACCTCCGGGCTGTCTCCTTCCCCAAACTCAAGTCTTGTCCCCCCAGCCCCAACAGAAGACAGAGCCTCTAACTCACTCTTTCATTTGTCCATCCAATCATCCATTTACCAGACAAATGTTTATCAATGTTCTACCGTGCATCAGGCACTGTGGGAGTGCTGGGGATCTAGGGGAGAGTAACAGGCCTGCTGCGGTTCATGGGGTCACAAAGAGTCAGATGTGACTGAGCAACTGAACTGAACAGATGAAGTCTCAGTTTTTTCATTTGAGTGTACTCTGCACATCTACTACGTGCCCATTGGTTCATTCATTCACTCACTCATTCACTCACAAGCATCTGTTCATGCTGACCTTGCTGCAGAGACAGAACCTGGTGCGTGCTTTGAGACTCAGTGCTGTTCACAGAGCCTGGGAGCCAACTCTGCCACACCCTGTGCTGTTTGCAGAGCCTCGCAGTTGCCAGATCTTGCCTGATGCCTTGCCTGTGTCCCCAGAGCTCTGGCCCCAGCAAACAGGCAGACAGACAGGCAGGCAGGCAGGCAGGCAGGCCGGCAGCTGAGCTCTACTCTCCCGCCTGCTCTCTCCCACCTGCTTCTCCCCCAAGGCTCTTTGGCACCACAGACGGCACTTACAGGCTCCCCAACTGCCCCCTCTGCACCCTGACCTCATGGGTGCACCTTCCCAGCGGTCTAGTCTCTGGCAGGAGGAAGAAGGGACGTGACGTGGATGTCCAACCCCAGTCCCTCTCCTCGTCCCTGGGCTCTCATGTCCCTCTGACCCCCGAGGTACCAGCTGCGCTGGGCAAGAGCAATCATGTGTGGAGAGGCCACTGGGTTACCCATTAACTCAGCCATGACAAGAAGTGCACCTGATCTCACTTCTGACCATGGGCTCCTCCGGCTGCTGCTTCAGGTCCACCCGCATGTCCAAGGTGATCTCGACACCTACAGCAACAAAGATGCAAGTCATATGGCAGAATGAGAACGTCCGAGAGTTCCTAGCGGAGTTCATCAGCACGTATGTCATGATGGTGAGTGGGCGGGGGGTTCAGGGTCAGCAGACTCTGAGGAAGGGGTCTCAGGAAAGTGGGGCCTCAGAAATGTGGGGCTCTGTAAGGGCAACCCATGACCTGCTCCCCACCTCTGGGCCCTGGATCACACTGTCCTTTCCCCAGCCTCTGAGGGAGAAGCATAGGAAAACAAGGACTTGTCTTTCTCACCAAGTCTTTTTGGGAGAAAAAGGGCTCACAATATGTGGGGCGAAGTGAAATCCTGAGTTACAGGTGGGTGGGTGCATTGTGGGCATGACTGGGAGTGAGGAGGAGGGAAACAAAGAGTAAAGAGATTGGAGAGGATGTGGAGGCTTTGAGAATTAATCCTGAGGGTGATGGGGAGACACTGAAGGTTTTCCAGGAGGGGAGTGATACGGCCAGAGGTGGGTTTTAGGAAGAAATTCTGGGCTCCCTGTGGAGCCTAAGCAGAGTGGGCATTGCTGGAGGGAGGGGAGCCCAAGAAGAAGCTGTTGGGATGGCCTAGGACAACAGAGAGAGAGTGTGGAGGTCCAGGGATCAGTCCAGGGTCAGTCTGGTCCAAGGATGGAGAAGACAGCACACATCTGGGGGAGTTAGAGAAGACGGAACAAAGGAGACTGCGAGATGTGGGGTAAATGCTGAGGGGCCATTTCAGCATGAGGTCAGCTTTCCTGCGATCAGGTGAGCTGCTGGGGTCGGGGGAATCTCAGGGGTGGGGATGGCTGGGTATAGAGGCCTGGCACTCTGCAATGTGGTCTGGGCTGACATAAACAGTTAGACTTCATCAGAACATGCATAGTGGTTATAAAATTTGTACAATGAGAACGTATAGAAAGAAAAACGAACTGAGTTGAGGACAGAGCCTGAAGAATGAAGAGAGCACATAGGAGGGACTGGGTGACCAGAGGGGTGGGAGGAGAAGGTGGGGGGAGACCAGGTTACGGAAGAAAGGGGAGCAGTCAGCAGGGTGGGGGGCTGTGGACGGCCCAGAGGAGTAGGGTATGGCAACCTGGGAGGTCCTGGGGGACCTGGGGAGGGCTCTTTAAGGGGATCACAGGGGAAAATCCAGATGCAAGTGGGATGTGGGGTTTCTTGGGGACTCCCTGTCCTGCCTCAGCCCAGTCACTCACCCATCCAGCCTCTGCCTTAAGCTGTGGCCACTCTTGTTTGTACTTTATGAATGCCCGTGTCCGTGACAAGAAGGGTTAGCCTCTGGGAGGGGGAACAATGGCTTCGGGGGCACAACAGAGGTGGGGGGGGAAGGGAGAGGATGAGTGTGTGTGTGCGTGTGAGTGTCTGTGCACTGAGTCACAGTGTAGGAGAGATAGTGGGACCCACATTGCCCCGGGGACTCTGGACACCTGGGTTCGTCTCCTGATCATTCTGCCACTGAGTCATCAGCTGGCCTTGGGCAGGTCTCTCTGTGCTCAGAGCCTGTCTTCTCAGACATTACTGTTGTTTTTGATTGTTCAGTTGTGTCTGACTCTTTGCAACCCATAGACTGCAGCACACCAGGCTTCCCTGACCTTCACCATCTCCCAGAGTTTGCTCGAACTCATGTCCATTGCGTCGGTGATGCCATCCAACCATCTCATCCTCTGTCACCCTCTTTTCCTCCTGCCTTCCACACACTCATTCCCAGCATCAGGGTCGTTTCCAGTGAGTCAGCTCTTCACATCAGGTGGCCAAAATACTGGAGCTTCAGCTTCAGCATCAGTCCTTCCCATGAATATTTAGGGCTGATTTCCTTTAGGATTGACTGGCTTGATGTCCAGTCTGGCCCCAGACATTATTAACAGTGTGAAACTGGGCCTCCATGAGCTTTGGAGCTGGGTCTGAATGCTGGCTCTGCTGTCTTCTAGCTGTATGATCTTACATAAATATCTTAACTGTTCAGAACTTGAGCTTTCTCACTGGTGAGTGCGATGCTAATATTAAGCTGGCTGACTTGTGTGAAGAAGGTTTGGAGCTGGACACCCAGCACACACGTGGCTCATGTATGTTAGTTGATTCTCAAGCTGACAAACTCTCTCAGCTGCCCTACCCTCCCTGCCTCTCGCCATCTCCCTCTCCTCCATTACCTGCCCTCCTGAGCCACAAAGACAGCATCTGGACCCTCTCTTGCCTTAATCCAGAGCAAAGTAATTAACTGCTGACAAGACATTCCAGCCCCATGAGGGCTGTTAGACCTTGGCACTGTGGAGGTGGGAGGGTGCCTCCTGGGAGAGCTTCTAGGGAAAGCAGGCACCACCCACATGCGTTCCTGCTTGCCCACTGCCCATGTTGGCAGTTCTCCTCCCTTTATTGAGGTTGTTATTGAGCACCTACTGCGTATCAGGCACTATAATGCTAAGCCCTCCTGTGCAGCTTCTTCCCAAATCCTCATAACAGCCCTGTAAGGGAGATGCTATTATTATCCCCATTTCACAGATGGGGAAACTGAGGCTTTGTGAGACAAAGTCATTTGTCTAAGGTCACATTTTAAGTTAAGATTAAATCCAGTCTAGCCTAATATCCTGGTCTTGACCTTTGATCTCCATGCTCTGTCTCTTACCTTAGCTGGATTTCTAACTCTTTCCCACCGAGGGAAGGCCCTCAGGTCCAGGCTTTGGAAAGTTCAAGACCCCTCTCCAGGCCTTTGTTTTCCCTGGGAACAGAAACATTTGCCACTCAGTTGCCGTGAGGATTGAAGGGAAATAACATGTAAAGGAACTTTGTGAGATTTAAGCTCACAGGGGACATTGTGTTGTTGTTATTTTTAGGTGTCAGGTCTGTGCCAAGAAGTAGGGGCTTTCTCAGGTGATAGGAAGCTCAATGAGTCATCAGTGTGAAGGTTTCGCCAGAAAAGCTAGAGTGACCTTGGGCCCGATTTATTGCAGCCACATGAAGGAAGCAGACTGTTCTACTCCACTCTGTAGCCTCTGGGGATGTTGTCCTCCAGGCTGGGCCTGTGGCTATTGGAGGCACCTGGACAGGCTGGGCCACATTCGCTGACCAGGGAGGGGAGGAGCTGGGCTATCAGTGCCCTGGAAACCCAGCTGGGGTTGTGAGCAATAGGGCAGGGGCTGCAAAACTCACGTTGTCGGGGCCTGAAAGAATCATCGAGGGAGGTGGGGACTGCGGCTAACGGCGGAGTGCTGACCTGTGTGAGGACGTGGCTGCCACCGCTCTGGCTGACTGTCGCCACATCACCTGGAATGCAGGCTGCTGTTGACAGAGATTCTGATTTTGCAAGAGAAGCTGAAACTTCTGTGCATCAAAACCAAATTAATTAAACAAAACGTGTGCGGAACAGATGAGGTCCAGGGGCTGCCAGCTGGCAACCTTGACACGCAGGGGCGCATAGGGGGTTTAGTCACTCATTCATTGTTTTTAGTAAATGGTTTTGAGCTCCTACTTGGAAATGGGGACCTTGCTCTTCAAACCCTCCATGGCTGCTCCAGTCCCTGGTCTCGACCCCGAATCTGTCAGCCCGGCCCGGCCTCGCTCCCCACCTCCATGCCCCCTCTGCCCCTGTCCTGTCACCTTCACCCTGCCCTTGGCCCTAAGCCGGCCTGTGTCTGGGCTCCCCTGCGCCTGTCCTGGGGCTCCTGCGGGACCCAGCAGGCCCTGCTCAGCGGCCTCTCCACTCCCCTCTCCAGGCTAGTGCACCTGTTCTCAGACTGTCCCAAATCTAATGTACTCACCGGCCATTTTTCACCAGCAAATGGCTTGGTCTCCAGTCTGACAGAGAACTGTCAGGTGTGTCTGGCTCCTCACTCATCAGACCTCCCTTCCCTGTGGGTCCACAAACACCCCCTCCCCCAGGCAGGAGCCTCCACTCCATCTCATCCCCCACCTCCCAGGCTCCTCAGGCACTCTGCTTCTTTTCTCTCTTCTGTATTTCCCTCCCTCTCTTGACCTTAGTACACTCAAGACTCCCTTCCTAAAACAGCAGAACACAGAACACTCCCCCCTACTCTCTGCGAGCCCTTTCATTTACCACACTTGGTCCCCCTCCCTTCTCAGGCAAGTTCTCAAAGAGATGTCTCCACCGGTCTCTTCAGCTGTTCCTTACCACCTCCTCCCCTCCCGCTCTCTGGACCTGACTTCTGACCCCATGCCCTGATGAGACAGTGTTCCCCACCTACTCAAGAACCCTGGGTTGTCACATCCAATGGGATGCTTTCCAGGCCTTCTCACGCTTGACCCAGAGGCAGCACGTGACCATGTGGGCCACACCCTCCTTGGGAAACTGCTTCTTTCTGGGGTACAAGGCACATTGTCTCTTGTTCTTCCATTTCTTTATTTTTTTTAATTTATTAATTTTTGATTGTGCTGGGTCTTTGCTGCTGTATGTGGGTTTTCTCTAGTTATGGTGAATAAGCTTCTCATTGTAGAGACTTCTCTTGTTGCAGAACATGGGCTCTAGGTGCTTGGACTTAAGTAATTGCAGCAAATGGGCTCAGTAGTTGTGGGACACGGGCTTAGTTGCCCCAAGGCATGTGGAATCTTCCTGGACCAGGGATCGAACCCCTCTCCCCTGCATTGGCATGCGGATTCCTATCCGCTGTGCCATCAGGGAAATCTTGTTCTTCTATTTCAATGGCGGCTCCTACTGGGGTTTCTAACACCCACCCTGAGAGCTGACCTGGTGTTCAGTCCTAGGTTCATCCTCTCCCAGCGGTCTTCATACCTCCCTGATGGCTTCAACTCATGTCCACAATTCTTCATGTATTTCTTTTTTCAAAAACTCCAGAACTCTTCAAGGGAAATACAATATGAGCCTCATATGTAATGTAAAAATTTTTCTAGTAGCCACATTAAAAAGGTAAAAAGTGGCAGGTGAAATTAGTTTTAATAGTTACTGTATTTAACCCACATGTCCATAATGTTACCAGTTCAACATGTAATCAATATACAATTATTTAAGATTTACATTTTCTTTTTCCCCCTAAGCCTTTGAAATCTGCCTCGTACCTTACACTTACAGATCTCAGTTTCAAGTACATAATAGCCATGTGTGGCTCATGGCCATCATATAGGATGATAGATCTAGACTCTGATTTCCAGCAGTCTGGACATCTAGAGGTCTCTCAAAGACAACACATCCAAAACATAGAGTATTCAGAGGAGGTGCCATCTGAATGTGGCCTTAAAGTAGAGTATCAGTTTTTCAGGATCTAGGATCAGGTATTCCAGAGGGAGGGAGTGGCATACGCAAAACACCGGGGCACGAGAAAGCCAGGCATGAAGCGAGTAGTCCAGTCGTTTTCTCTGAGACTGGCACAGGCAACTGCCTAGGTTCGAAAACTGGCTTACCATGTGCAAGACGTGTTTGTTTTTTTAGGTTTTGTTTTGTTTCTAGAAGATTTATTTATTATTTTTGGCGCACTGAGTCCTCATGCTTTCTCTAGTCGAGGCAAGCGAGGTGTTCTCGTTGTGGAACAGACTTTGGGCACACGGGCTTTGGTAGTTGCTGCGTGTGGGCTCAGTAGTTGTAGCACACCGGCTTAGTTGCTCTGCAGCATGTGGGATATTCCCAACCCAGGGGTAGAACCCCTGTCCCCTGCATTGGCAGGTGGATTCCTAACCACTAGACCACCAGGCAAGCCCCAAGATATGTACTTGAGACAAGTCACTCAACTTCTCTAAACCTCTGGTTGCCCATCTGTCAAATGGAGAGAATAATAACAATTGATGCTTTCGAACTGTGGTGTTGGGGAAGACTCTTGAGAGTCCCTTGGACTGCAAGGATATCCAACCAGTCCATTCTGAAGGAGATCAGCCCTGGGTGTTCTTTGGAAGGAATGATGCTAAAGCTGAAACTCCAGTACTTAGGCCACCTCATGAAAAGAGGTGACTCATTGGAGAAGACTCTGATGCTGGGAGGGATTGGGGGCAGGAGGAGAAGGGGACGACAGAGGATGAGACGGCTGGATGGCATCATGGACTCGATGGACGTGAGTCTGAGTGAACTCCGGGAATTGGTGATGGACAGGGAGGCTTGGCATGCTGCGATTCATGGGGTCGCAAAGAGTCGGACATGACTGAGCGACTGAACTGAACTGAATGTGTAAACAGGTTTAAGGGTTAAAGGAGATGAGAGGTAGAACTTGCTTACCAGTGCCTGGCACATAGTAAGTGCTCAATAAATGGTTATTATTCTTTTTTTCTTTATTTTTGGCCCACCACGTGACATGTGGGACCTTAGTTCTCTGACCAAGGATGGAACCCATGCCCCCATGTTCTCTGACCAAGGATGGACCCATGCCATGGAAGTGAAGAGTCTTAACCGACAGCCAAGGAAGCCCAAATGATTACTATTTTTATAGTAGTAATTTATTTGACTTCCCAGGTGGCACAGTGGTAAAGAATCTGCCTGCCAATGCAAGAGACACAAGAGATGCAGAGTCAATCCCTGGATAGGGAAGATCCTCTGGAGTAGGAAATGGCAACTTGCTCCAGTATTTTTGCCTGAAAAATCCCATGGACAGAGGATCCTGGCAGGCTTTGGTCCATGGGGTCGCAAAGAATCGGACATCACTGAGTGACTGAGAACACATATAATGCTATTATTGGTAACACTAGTGTTCAACATAGAGAATACTAGACCTGATATGAAACCGAGAGGCAGAAGGCAAGAAAATCAAAAGATCTTAAATGGTGACTCACTGAGTATGGACTTTATCCTAGAAATGGAAGGGAGCCAGGAATGTTTGCACCAAAGGCAGACAGACATGGTCAGATTTTTGTGTTAGGTCACTCTGGCTGCAAGGAGACTGGGTAATATCTGTGGAGACTATAACCAGAGTTGGCTGTGTGTAGTTGGAGAACATACAAGTTTCTGACTCGGCTGGGATTGGGGAACATGGAATGAAGATCACATTTCCTGAGAGACAGTGAGCTTTAGAGCTGGAGGTGCCTGTGGAACACTCTGGAGACTTCTCAGAGGTATTTGGGAAAAGAGATCTGGCTCTCAAGTGCAGGTTTTGGGAATTAGTCCATCAGGCGTATCTGAAGCTGGTGAGAAAACCCAGGAGTGACTGAGGTGGGTTATGAAAAAGGCCAGGNGAACACTCTGGAGACTTCTCAGAGGTATTTGGGAAAAGAGATCTGGCTCTCAAGTGCAGGTTTTGGGAATTAGTCCATCAGGCGTATCTGAAGCTGGTGAGAAAACCCAGGAGTGACTGAGGTGGGTTATGAAAAAGGCCAGGGATAGAACAAAGGGTTCATCTGTATTTACGAGGCAGATGAATGAAGAAGAACGTGGGAAGGAACTGTGGGGAGGGAAAGGCTACAGAGAAAAGAAGGAAACCAGGAGAGAGACATGTCATGGAAGCCAGCGAGGAGGTCCTTTCTGGAAGCAGAGTGGTGAGGAGAGTAAAAGTCAGCCCAGTCAAGTGAGGCGATGCCTGAAGGGACCACTGGGAAATCCAGAGGCTGGAGCCCTCGGACAAGGGAACTGGTGTCTGTGACGGGGGAAGCAGAAGCCAGGCTGGGAGGGAGGACGGAGGAAGGGGCAAAGGACCTGAGATTGTGGGATGGCACCACCAACTCAACGGACATGAGTATGAGTCAACTCTGGGAGATGGTGAAGGCCAGGGAAGTCTGGTGACTGCAGTCTATGGGGTTGCAAAGAGTCGTAGCAACTAAACTGAAACTGAGTAGGTCCTTCCTAGAGCCTGACTGACCTGGGAGGAGGCATCCTGGAGTCCACAGCTGGACAGGGAGGCCGGGATGAGATGGAAGCTCTACTTTAAGGAAAGAAGAGACCCAAGTCTGCAGGAGCCAGTCAAGGGGAGTGTAGAAGACGTAGGCAAGAGGGAGGAAGGCCTCTGCAGAAGGAGCCAGAGGAGGGCACAGGAGCCAGAGCTGGAGGGGAAGGCAGCACAGATGCAGAGGGAGGGGTGTGTTAGTGGCTAGGGGGAGGTTGAGTAAGGGCATCCTTTCAGGTCTCTAACCTCCCTGTGAAGGGGCTCAGTGGGGAGAGTCATCTGAGATCTGGTGGTTAGGGATGGGTGAGAAGTTCAGAGGTGATGCCTGAAGGTGGGCTTCCAGGGCTGATGTGTGTGGACGTGGTGAGGGTTGGTAGTGGGTCCTGGCAGAGTCCAGAAGGAAGTTTACAGGGTCCCTGAAGAAATTTCCTTTGGACTACGCTGGCAATTGAGAAGCTCTGAGGGGTCCAGTCCACACCAGCCCTGTCCTTCTGGAAGCCCTTCGGGTGGACTTGGAGTCTAGGCACCTGGCTAGGTCCATGGGAGCCTGACTCTCTCTCCTCACCCGACTCCTTCTCTAGCATGCACCCAGCTCCCACTGCTGGTCAGTCGTGACAGGCCTTGGCAGGGGCAACAGGACGAGGTCATGAGGAGGCATGTCTCTGGAGGAGGAGGGTACGGCAGAAGGGGGTACCCCAGGGCAATGCCAGGGAGACCTAGCACGTGGAGGCATGGAGCCCCAGCTGAGCTCCGAGCCCTCCTCTGAGGCTGGGCTGTCTGGGTGGGCGGTCCCCTCAGAGGCCCTCTCCTACAGGTGTTTGGTCTCGGTTCTGTGGCCCACATGGTTCTAGGAGGTAAACTGGGGAGCTACCTCGCTGTCAATTTGGGTTTTGGCTTTGGAGTCACCATAGGAGTGCACATGGCGGGGAACATTTCTGGTGAGTAGCGGGCCCCAGCCAAGCCCGGCGGGGTGTCCCCCATGGGCTCCTCCGGCCCCCTTCCAGCCAGCCCCTTCTCCAAGTCGGCTGGTGCCTTGCCCTCACAGGCCACTTTCCTTTGCCCAGACGCTTCACGAGCCCCCTTGACCCACCATTTTTACAAGCTGGGTTCTCTCAGGCAAGCGACTGAACTCTCCCCCTATTGCTTTGCTTCATGGGGAGATGGAGACGGCGGTTTCTGCCTCTCAGAGTCCCTTTGAGGACCGTCCCTTCACAGATGCTTGCTGTTATCATTGCAGCTGTCATTGGTCCTGGTATTACTGATTGTTGTTTGTTTCTTTGCCGACACCCTTGGCCCTGCCTGCAGGGGCCCACATGAATGCGGCCGTTACCTTCACCAGCTGTGCACTAGGCCGCATGTCCTGGAAGAAGTTTCCTGTGTATGTTCTGGGTCAGTTCCTGGGCTCCTTCGTGGCAGCGGCCACCATCTACTGCCTCTTCTACAGTGAGTGTCCTGCCCCAGGCAGCCCACCTCTGGCCTTGGCCTCCTCCTCTGAAATGTGGGCAGATCTGAGTGTGTCCTTGCCTGTGAAAACGCCGGGATAGAAGAGTCTCGGAGGCACTCCCTGCCCTCCATCCTACCGCCTCATCTCTGGGACAGTGGTGGGGTTCAGTTGAGGGCCAGGTTCACACGCAGTCTGTATTCCCACAGCCGCTATTATCGACTTCTCGGGGGGCAAGCTGATGGTGACCGGCCCCGCAGCCACTGCTAACATTTTCGCCACCTACCTTCCTGACCACATGACACTGTGGAGGGGCTTCCTGGATGAGGTCAGTGGTCCAGGCACGGGTGGTCCTCCTCAGGCCCTCCCCCACTCAAGAAGGGGCCAGCAGGCAGCCCGCTGTGGTGCAGTGGACAAGAACCCTGGGTGGGGCAATACAGCGCCGTGGCTCTGCCGCGGGTGGGGGCGGGGGCGCTGCTGAGGCCCTTGGGCTTGGCCGGGGGCCCAGGTGCCGCCACGGTGTCTCTCCCCAGGTGGTGGTGACTGGGATGTTTCAGCTATGTCTCTTAGCCATCACGGACAAGGGGAACAACCCAGCGCTGTTCGGGACGCAGGCCATTGTGACCGGCATCCTTGTTGTCATCATCGGAATATCCCTGGGCATGAACTCGGGATATGCCATCAACCCATCCCGGGACCTGCCTCCCCGTTTCTTCACCTTCCTCGCTGGCTGGGGCTCACAGGTCTTCAGGTACTGCGCGGTCCAGCCCACTCCTGGGAGTGTCCTGTGGGTTCCCTGCGTGTGGAGCGTGGCACAGGCCCGGGAGCATCCTGGGGATCCGCCCCCTCCCCTGCCCTGTCACCCCTCGCAGGGGCCTGGGAGGCAGGAATGGGTCCTGAGCTTCCTCCAGCCCTGCTCCTAGACTGAATGTCAGCCCTGCCCCAGACCCGCTGCTGTCCCTGAATCAGGCTGAAGCTGATCAGTGTCCCAGGGTCAGGGCCAACTCCCGGGCTAGGATGGGGATTCCTCCTCTGCTCTCCACCCCCTTCTCCTGTCTTGGCCTGAGGTAGACACAGGTGCCATGCTGGGTGCTGGCCTCCTAAGCAGGTCTCTGCCTTCTGCCTGCAGAACCAATGACTGGTGGTGGGTGCCAGTGGTGGCACCACCCCTGGGTGCCTATTGTGGTGCCATCATCTACTTGTTCTTCATTGGCTCCAACAAGCGACAGGAGCCCCATGTCCTGGAGAATCCCTTGACGACTGAAGATCGCAGAATATCTGTGTTGCCCAAGACCGTATCTCATCAGCACGGGGTCGCTCCCCTCACCCCTGTCTCTGTGTACCCCGAAGATAGACCCTCAATCTTGTACAACCCCTAAGTGACTCCATCTGCCTAGAGGCCCTCTAAGACTATTTGTGATCCTACATCCACCCCAATAAAGAAAGCCTTGTCCCACAGTGGCAACCCCGCTTCTTGGGGGCCTCCTGTGGTGGGGCTTACCTCCTGGGTTCTCTCCGAAGCTCCCAGGTTATGCTAGAGCCCAAGGCTGGGCAGGAGCTGAGGGGCCTCCAACTCCTGCCAGCCCTGGAAGCTGGGTGACCCCCAGGGGAGCGAGTGGAAGGGCCGATCAGTGGCCTCAGTAAAGACAGGACTAGATTAGAGGAGTCCAGACATGGAACGGTGGGCTGCCAGGCACAGGGCAGGGAGGGCATGGCATGGGGGAGGGATTCCAGCTGGCAGGTGCGGGGTCAGCCCTGGAGGAAACTTGGGCTGCCCTGGGAGAAGACTCTGGACTCTCCTTCAGTCCTGGCCAGTCCTTGAACCAGGCAAGGCAAGGCCCCAGTGTGTGGATCAGAGTTTCTCATTTTTTTTCCCTTAGTCTCCCCTCCTCAGGAGCCTTTTAGGCATTTTTTTCCCCTTGAATGATATTTTAATACCACAGATATACTGTATATCTGTTTGTGTACTGTACATATATCTTTGCTTTATAGAAAAAAAGTAAGATTTTTAAAAATCTCTCCCTTTCAAGGATCCAGTTTTTCCCCCTGTGGGAACATAATCACCCTACCCCTGAAAATGCCTTAAGTAGACTGAGAGGAGGTAAGAGGCAGGCTCTGCCTTCTTCGTGGGGGCAGAGCTCTCCCACCGTGGGGAATTCCAGAGTTGGAAAGGAAGAAGCAGAGAGGAAAATCCTGTCAAAAGGCAGGGGGCAGGAAATGGTCTCAGGAAGTTCTGGGGAACAGGTGCAGAGGCGGGGTGGCCAGGGTCCTCCGATCCCAGGCTGGGAGGATCATCCTGCTTCTGGGACTCAGAAGGCAGCAACACCCGTGGCTTTTGTCCCTGTTTCTGCTTCTAGCCCTTCAACAACCGCTGAGCACCTCCTGTGTACAGGCTCTGCTGGTAAGGTTGGGTCTCTGTCTTCAAGGAGCACAGCCCCTACTAGGGACAGGTGATCACAGGAAAGAGCTGAGGGGTGAAGAAGGGGTTGCGTGCAAGGCTCAGAGGGNATAGTTCTTCACTATTAGAAGAGATTCTTGGGAAAGTGTGGGTAGGTGAAGACTCCCGATTCCCTCACCCATGAGGCAGGTGGTGGTAGTGGTGTAAGGGGGCAGGTGACTGAAAACCCCAGCCCTTGCCAGAGCAGCCTCACAACAGCTGTCCCTTCCCTCCCTACGCCCGAGACAGTCCCGGGACAGGCTCCAGAGGCTTGACCGTGTTGAGCTGCCACGTGACACTGGGAGACCCTCCCGACCCCTCAGACCCTGCCAACCCACTCTCCTCCCAAAGGCCCAGGGCAGTACACAGGCAGGAACTACTACTACTCAGCTGATAGGTGAGAAAGTCAGTGCCTGGACACTGGAAGCAAACTGCCCAGGAACAGAGTGAGCGGAGGGAGACAATTGGGTCCAGCTGAGTTCTCTGCAGTGGGTGCCCCAGGAGGCTGTGCACTTGAAGCTGGGGCTGAGGGCAGGACTTCACGGGGAACTCTGTTCCAGGAAGACAGATCCTCTGAGGACTAGCCCCTTCTGCTGGCCTAGTTTGGGGAACCCCAGGCCTGGATTCCCGTCTCGGTCTGGCACACAGCCCTTGGAGCACTGTCCCTTCTGGCTGGGTCTTTTCAGACTGGGGTGGGTCTGGCTTGGAGAACACCCTGGGATATATGAGCGCTAAAAGGCCACGGGAGATACTGTGGGACATCTGTGGAACTTTCCCAATGGGTGTGGCAGGGCGAGTGAGGGGACTGGGGAAGGAAGGTAGGTCGGTGACAGTTCTGGCCTGTCCCTCCTTGCCCCACCAGTTCTGGAAGAGAGGGCAAACCAGTAGGCTTCCCTTAGAGAACAAGGTCTCCAGGCATGAAGCAATGCTGGTACCACTTGGGAAGGACCCCCCCAAACCTAAACCTCGGGGCCACTGTCTCAGCCTCCCCCATGCACTGAAGGAAACGGCAATCCACTCGTGTTCTTGCCTGGAGAATCCCAGGGACGGCGGACCCTGGTGGGCTGCAGTCTATCAGGTCGCACAGTTGGACATGACTGAAGCGACTTAGCAGCAGGAGCAGCAGCACCCCTAGGACTGACATTCCTTCTTCCCCTGGCCTGTCCCCCACTGGCCCGGCCAGGAGCAATCCCAGACTCTGCAATCAGGACTGCTTTCATCTCCATTCTGCTCACAGCCTCTCACAGCACACCAGATTGGTACCACTGCTGAGTGGAACCAGCCCTGCCGGATGGAATTCCAGAGTTAAGAACTTGGCCTCTGGAAAGCTCTGGTCCCAAGAGTAAACTCCCATTGGAGACTGGAGCTGGAGGGGCAGGAAGATACCATTGGATTCTCAGGGAGCAAAAGTGGGGTCCTGATGCCCACAGGCCCCTCCTTCATGTAAGAGGTAGAGGTGTTTTTCCTTTTAGCCCACACAATATAATTTACTTAGATTTGCAAGATTTGGTCTAAGGGCACTGCTTAATGGGGAATCCACCAAACCCATGAAAACCAGCCCCCCTATGCTGAGGGGGTCTGGCTCCCTGCTGACCAGCAGCCTCTGCTCCCTCCTAGATCTCCTGACATCTCCCCTCTGCACCAGCTCCCACCACCTCCTCATCTGCATCACTCTGGCAGCTTTGGGCTGCTTTCTTGCCTCAGTTAGCCCTCTAAACCCTTTGACACCCTCTGAGTGGCTGCTCCAGAACAGGGTGGACAAACTAAGGTCCTGGACAAAGCCAGCCTACTGCCTACTTCTATACTGAATACAACCCACAAGTTATAGTTCTTTCATTTCTAAATGGTTGGAAAAATATGAAAATATTTTCTGATGTTAGAATTCTATGAAGTTCTGATTTAGTGTCTATGAAGTGTCAAGACCAGGGTCACACTCATGCCCATATTAACTGTCTGGGGCTCATCCACACCACGGGGGCAGACTTGGGGTAGCCACACCAGAAACTCACAAAGCCTACAGTATCTGGGCCTCCACAAAAGACCTCTGCCACCTCCTGTTTTAAGTCCAGCTGCGATGCTCTGCTGAGAATCCCTCAATGGCTCCCCACAAACTGACTCCCGTCTACCTCTCCAGCTTCATCACCTGTCCCTCCAGTTGTCTGCCCACTCTGGACAACCAATCCTTCCTCAAAACTCCCGCAAACCATAGCCCTGGGCTTGTCTCAGGCCCTTTACCTTCACTTGGAATGCCTCTCTCCCCCAAACGGCACTCTGCCATCTCAAGACTCAGCTCAAATGCTTTCTTCTGTTTTCCTTCCCCATCCAGGGGTCGCTCCCCCAGGCATGAGGGCTGACTCCCTCCTAGCATACCACAAAAAACTCCTTGCATGGCTCCTCAGCTTTTAATAAACAGACTGATGACCTATCTGTGCCAAACTTCCGGTATGTGGGCCCCTCTGGATTACTAAGTGCAAAAGAGCAGGCCATGTCTGTTCCCCGCAGCCAAGCACAGCCCGGCATGGGCAGGGACACATGTGTTCACCATAAGTGGGTGGTTAGCATTCTAATCCTTTACTTGGCTGGAATGATAAAGATGCCTACATATTTTCCGAATACTGTAGTTTCCGCACATGTAACAGCTCAGGCACCTCCATGTACATTATCTCATTTAATCCTCAGGATTCTGGTGAGGGAGGTAGCTCCACTCCATCAGGCAGCAGCAGGGTGTCCCACAGCAGAGCTGGAAGCTGAGATTAGGTCTCCACCTCCTGCTGGTGTGGATATGCTCTCGCAGTACAGCTCACCCACTCAACCCACTGCTCCAAAGATGAAACAGATGCTTATGAGGCCCCTATTGGGTGTGGGGCCACTGACCCTCTGCTAAATGGGCTCAGGGAGCGGTGTGGCTCTGTCTCCTCCCTCCAGTCACCTGTCCCCACCCTTCCACCCCTCCTGCTGGACCTGATGTCTTTCAAGGCAGAGTGCCTGGGTCAGGACCAAAGGGCAGCCCTGCTTTTCCTGGTAAAACTAAGTGCCAGTTTTGTGACATCACTTCTCATCTCTCCTTCTGTTGCTCTGGGGTTTGTGGCTTTTCTGGAGCAGAACGAAGTTGCTGGAAGTCTGGCCTCCATGTTGAAAGGGTACCAACGCAAAGAGGGCTGAACTAATGTGACCATCGCCGCAGCTGCCTTATAGGAGCCTGAAGAATGCCTCTGGGGGCCTGCTGGCATAAGCCCTGGACCATTCAAATAGTTTTTTGAATATGCAAACTGAAGTCCAGAGCTCAGAGATAGGGAAAGCCAATACGGTTGCTGCAGGCCTGGGAGAAAGCGACATGGGAAAGGCAGGGGCCCAGGAGACTCCTCAACCAGAGAGGAGAGGTAATGCCTGCACAGGTCAGTGCACAGAGGCCGCGGTGTGAACCAGTGGGAGGAGGAGCTCATGCTATCTCCTCCATCACCACGGTAGAGAGGGAACCTGTCACCGCACAGGCTCAATGCTAAGAGGCCCCTGTAGATTTCGGAAGACAGGTCCCCCGAGCCCTCTCCTAGGTCTGAATTGATGCTACTGAAGACCACTCAGATGAGTTTAGCTAGGTAGACCAGGCAGTCTTTGGCAAAAGACTCAGCTAAGACAGCTGGGTTCAACCGCACACCTGACTTCAGATATGGTGTACCACCACTGTTTGGGACTTTGGACTGAGAAGTTAGCCTTTATCTTTCCGAAGATAGTGATCACTTTGGATTAAAAATTCAAGGCATTGTCAGAAGGAGGATGGGTAACTGGATGGACATTTGAGGCCATGACTAAGTGACATTTTCAGGTTAAAATTCTGGTTTGACTAAAATCAAGTCCTATGTTCCCCCAACCCTCAGAGCAATCACGGTGATGGTGTGAGGAGCCTGTGCAAACTCAACTGAATCGCTAGTGATCATCCAGTCAGAGGTCTGGCAATAGTGAGACATAGTAAGACACTTTACACACAGCAGAGAGGGCAAGGGGATTTCTGACACAGTCGTGGTTTGCATGTATCAAGGTCAAGACAGTAGGTGAGCTGTGAGTCCACCAGGCAGTTGGGAACAAGCATGATTTATCTGCGGGGAAAAAGTCTCCATCACACCCAATCATTTTTTTTATCCTAAGTGTGTCACGATCTCCTCAGTCCTGGACATCAAAGTAGTCAATTACTGGCTCCTTTGCTATCTTCTGTAAATTGCTGCTCCCAGGATTCCTAAAAAGCAAACACAGAATGAGCAATCTTTTCTTGCTTGGGGGAGATCGATTCAGGCAGGTTTCAGAAAGTGAAGGGTCAGCTTCTTTACCATGTGTGAGACTCTGCTAAGACAGTGGGGTCCACATGAGCAAGTAACTGTTGGAATTTGGTGAAGGGCACACAGGAGTTTATATTAATATATTAACACTATTCTTCCTATTCTAAAATTTTTCCATAATAAAGTCTTTCCCCAGGGTGGGAGTGGGGCTGGTCCTGAGAGCTACTTGGCCCCAGGAGCTCCTGGCTGACACTATGCCCAGTGGGCAACACTGAGCTGTCCCGTCCAGTTCCAAGGGAACAGACATGGCTAGAACCCTCCTGGTGACCTTGTACACTTCCCTACCCACCATCCCAGAGGTGTAGGAGGCTCTGGAGAGCTTCTGTGTGGAAGGCCAGAGCAGGAGGAGACCCCACTGGCTTCCCAACAGCTTCCAGCTAGGTGGCCTTGTCCCGTAAGGCAGCTGGTCCCCTCCTGGGAAGGGAAGGCAGGATGACGACCCCTCTCTGCTCCTGGCTGAGAAAACACCTGCCGGACCTGCTGCTTGCTCATGCGGTTTTCTTTTCTCTTTAATCATGAGCATACGGAAAAATGGTTCAAACCATACGTAAGCAGAGCAAAACACGAAAGTTTCCCTTACACTGCCAACACCCCCCTAGAATCCCACTTCTATCTCCAGAGTAACTGTTGTGGACTGTGAGATGTTCTCACATCACCTGGTGTGGCAGACTGTATCCATTTCCCAGTGTCACCATCTATACCATGGAAACTACGGCTAGTGACTTTGCTCCCTGGAGGGCAAACAGGCATTACAAACAGCAAACCTGGGACCCCTCTGGCATGAACAAATGTGTCCGGCATCCCAGTCAAACATTATATATCTGAATGCAACACCACAAGGCCAGACCCAAGGAGGCACCAAAGCCTAGTGCAGCCCAGGGCAATTCACTTCTCGCTGGCATCTCTGAACAGACAGGGGCCTTTGGGAAGCAGCTAAAGAATCCTTACTTGTCTGTCTGTCTGTGATGAGCAATTGGTGGCGGAGGCCGTGACTGATTCTCCTTTTCGAGTACACCTGTCAGTGTGGTAGGAGGACAAATGGACTTGCCTCTGTGAAGTCAGAACACAAAGTATTGAAAAGTGAGAACTGTTTGTGGAGACAGGCAGACAGCTGGAAATCCAGCTGTCTTAAATCCATGACTCTTAATGTGACGCTGCAGGGCTCTTTCTGATATGACCTGTCACCTTTGATTAACCCTCATCCCTTTCATCTACATCTGCTGGGCCCACTACCTTCTTCCTCTAATCTCACTTGAGTCTTCTTTATTGGGAGGTTCTTCCAACTCCCCCAGATTCGGATAGTGATTCTAGGTCCTGCAGTCCCCTCCTTGCCCCTACTCCTGCTTCAGTCTCCTCTAATGGCAAACATTCTTCACAGAGGATGCCCTGAGTCTCAGGCCAGCACTCTTTCTGTTTCCACGATGCCAGGAGGACACAAGGGAACAAGGGATGGATCTGATGTGTAATATGCTCTGGGTATGTCTGCTCTGAGGTCTGATGCGTGGGCTTTACTCTCTGGTTCAGAGCCTTAGATCAGTCAGAATGGCTGGCCCAGAGGCAGACTTTTCACCTAATCTTCCAAAGAAGGAAGTAAGAAAAACAACAGCCCAAGGCCAGGACCAAGGAGGCACCAATGACTAGTGCAGCCCTCCTGCACTCGTCACTAACCAGCCTAGCTTCTCAGGTCCAGTGTGCCCCACTGAGCAGTCTCCCCTGTGACGGCGAGATCCACCCACCTGACCGCCGTGACCACGACGTTGCGCTTCGGCTCACTGTCATAGCTCACGCTCTCCAGGCCGTACACCTGGGCCAGGTCGTGGATGATCCGGCGGTGGTCTCTGTTCATGGGAGGGAAGCAGTGGCTCTTCTTACTATTTTTCCCCTGTATGGAGGGAAAAGAAGGCTGACTGGTAAACATCATTTTGAAAACAGGCTATGCCTATAGAGGTCCTTCCCACTGTCCTCGAACAGCCTGGGTCAACAAAGAGGTGACTGAGTTTGGGATGGGAAGCCCATGGCGCACAGCAATTCACTGCCTGCGGGGCAAGGGTCAGGGGCGGGCAAGGGCATGGGATGTACTCTTGCATCCCCTCTGTGAGCCACGTGGTAGCACAATGGTTGCCCCCACAGGGCCTCTAACTGGGGAGTGATGTTCTCAAGAAATGACTACATAAACCGAAGGGTTTTAAAACACCTGTACACGCCACACTAAAAATTCTGAATTTACAGAGACATGCTAGCAGAGAACTACATCTGCTCAGGTTTCCTAACTAGGAGGGGAACGATGATTCCATTTTCTCCCTTGTGCTAGTATCCTGCTGGGAAGTGGGAACAGAAGGGAGGCAGGGCAGAGGGCGAGTAGACAGCGGGAGGGAGACCTATTTTCATCAGATGTGGAGCCAAAGGAGCCATCTCTGCCTCACTCACACGCCCTCTGAATGAAGGGCAGTCGCTACAGGGCTGGCTGCTGCGGACTACATGAGGGGCTTTCTCGCTTAAAGCCACCTTCTCGACATCTCCAGGTGCCTGCAGGACAGGCTTCCCTCTCTTGAAGGAACTGATACCATTACTGTTCAACTCTACTCCTTCAACTTTATATCTATGCCCAATATATTCTTTCCTGCCTTTGGGGTAATAAGAACCAGTGAGTCCAATCATACAACAGTCCTCCAGAGATCTCTGTGTGCGCGTACTCAGTCACTCAGTCATGTCGGACTCTTTTGTAACTCCACGGACGGTAGCCCACCAGGATCCTCAGTCCATAGGATTTCCCAGGCAAGAATAAAACGGGTTGCCATTTCCTCCTCCAGGGGTTCTGCCCGACCCAGGGAGAACATGCATCTCCTGCACTGGCAGGTGGGTTCTTTACCACTGAACCACCAGGGAAGCTCATCAGAGATCTGAGGAGTTAGCATGTCTTCCTAAGTATCCCTATTGAATCCCCTTCATCCAGAGTGTCTCCTCCCATTCTTAGGCACAGGGCTAGGATGTGTATTTACATTTAATATTATTGCAGGCATCTTTCTTGAACCAGGCTAGAGCTTCCATGAATGCTATAATGGCTGGGCTTTGGAGAAAGGTAAGGATCCTCAAGGCAGCTGTGACTTTTTCCTACAACTACTTTATACTGACAGTGTTTCTGGGACTTGATTTTTTTTTTTTTTTAAATCAAGTTGGCCTTAGAAACATGTAGACTTGGATATTTTGATTTCAACCTTATTCACGGCCTCCACGAGGGCTTCCATTTCCTTCTCAATGTCACTGACAAACTTTAAGTCCTTCCTGAAATGAGAAATAGCCACAGTTAATTTCATTTGTTTCTGCTCTTTTGAGATCCCTTCCATCCACCCTCTGCCTATACAGTGCAGAAAATGGACAATGTGGGCAGGAAAATTGCAGAGGCCAGGCAGGAACTGTCAGATAACAGAAGGCTGAATGTGATTGAACAATGGAAGAGAAAGTAATAAGAAAACAATTATGAGAATAGAGAAGACAGAAAGAAAACAGTCCTCAGAGGGCCAGGAGACAAGAGGAATATAAGACCTCTTACCACACAAGTGAGGACCACCCATGTGACAGGACCTGGATGGGCAGAGGTGGAATGTGCCAGAGACCCTTCACTGCAAGCTAGTCCAACCCTTGAAGGGCCCCAGCTCCTATCACAGGGGCCACACACACACACACATCTCCCAAGTTCAATTCAATGGGACATTTTGAGAAACCAAGAGTATGACTTATTAAATACCATTTCTTATAATAGATATATAAATATATAAACTGGCTCAACCACAGAGGACTGCATATCTTAAAAGCGCAAACATCTGGTAAGCCACACTTAAGAAAGTAGGTATCAGGTCACATACCTAGCATCTTCTTTCAAACTGTCACTGAATTTTGACCCCGAAGAACGTACGTTGAAAGGATCAGAATCATCACTGATATGAAATGCTTCTGCTAACCTCCTGAAAGAGAGTGAAGTGTATAAATGAAAGGAAAGGAGGGGGAAGAAAATTATCTCATAATAACAGATTGCCCACCAGATTCTATATTTTTTATACATTAATCATCTCATTTCAGTAAACCTGATTATTCAGGAGAATAAGAACAACTTGGGACAAGATATCGAATTGTCTTCACAGAACAAAATAAGTAAGATACATCTGGATGGTTCTGAGCAAGCTGTAGGCTGACACTGGAGACTCACTGTCTGGTGAAGAGAAGGGTGAGGGAGGGGGCGCACTGGGGATGGTCAGTGGGAAAGATTTCCTGAGGTTTCACCTGAATATCAGATGAATAAAGTAGAAAGATAATACTAAAATTAACATCACTCTAGAGAAAGTCTACAAAATAAAGAATTCCATTAACAACATAAGCGCTGCATTAATTTTAATGCACTTCCTTTCATACTTTTCTTCTGTAATTTTAAGCAGTATGTGAAACTCTGAATCTTTTTTAGCATTTCTCATATTACTGTTTGATTTTCACACTCCCCGTATTAACAGCTGCATAATCTTCTAATTTTATATGTCCCACAATTTACATAAGCATTCCCCATTTAGGTTCTTGTAACACTCTCCCAGTTTTTCAATATGATAAGTAACACAATATCTCTGAGCAAAAATCTTTTAAGATTATTTCTCTGGAAAATGNTTTTTTTTTTTTTTAAATCAAGTTGGCCTTAGAAACATGTAGACTTGGATATTTTGATTTCAACCTTATTCACGGCCTCCACGAGGGCTTCCATTTCCTTCTCAATGTCACTGACAAACTTTAAGTCCTTCCTGAAATGAGAAATAGCCACAGTTAATTTCATTTGTTTCTGCTCTTTTGAGATCCCTTCCATCCACCCTCTGCCTATACAGTGCAGAAAATGGACAATGTGGGCAGGAAAATTGCAGAGGCCAGGCAGGAACTGTCAGATAACAGAAGGCTGAATGTGATTGAACAATGGAAGAGAAAGTAATAAGAAAACAATTATGAGAATAGAGAAGACAGAAAGAAAACAGTCCTCAGAGGGCCAGGAGACAAGAGGAATATAAGACCTCTTACCACACAAGTGAGGACCACCCATGTGACAGGACCTGGATGGGCAGAGGTGGAATGTGCCAGAGACCCTTCACTGCAAGCTAGTCCAACCCTTGAAGGGCCCCAGCTCCTATCACAGGGGCCACACACACACACACATCTCCCAAGTTCAACTCAATGGGACATTTTGAGAAACCAAGAGTATGACTTATTAAATACCATTTCTTATAATAGATATATAAATATATAAACTGGCTCAACCACAGAGGACTGCATATCTTAAAAGCGCAAACATCTGGTAAGCCACACTTAAGAAAGTAGGTATCAGGTCACATACCTAGCATCTTCTTTCAAACTGTCACTGAATTTTGACCCCGAAGAACGTACGTTGAAAGGATCAGAATCATCACTGATATGAAATGCTTCTGCTAACCTCCTGAAAGAGAGTGAAGTGTATAAATGAAAGGAAAGGAGGGGGAAGAAAATTATCTCATAATAACAGATTGCCCACCAGATTCTATATTTTTTATACATTAATCATCTCATTTCAGTAAACCTGATTATTCAGGAGAATAAGAACAACTTGGGACAAGATA
This sequence comes from Neotragus pygmaeus, assembly GCA_006410875.1. Lineage (NCBI taxonomy): Eukaryota > Metazoa > Chordata > Mammalia > Artiodactyla > Bovidae > Neotragus > Neotragus pygmaeus. The sequence continues at coordinate 1,321,877 of SJYV01001120.1, read as the reverse complement.
TCGAATTGTCTTCACAGAACAAAATAAGTAAGATACATCTGGATGGTTCTGAGCAAGCTGTAGGCTGACACTGGAGACTCACTGTCTGGTGAAGAGAAGGGTGAGGGAGGGGGCGCACTGGGGATGGTCAGTGGGAAAGATTTCCTGAGGTTTCACCTGAATATCAGATGAATAAAGTAGAAAGATAATGCTAAAATTAACATCACTCTAGAGAAAGTCTACAAAATAAAGAATTCCATTAACAACATAAGCGCTGCATTAATTTTAATGCACTTCCTTTCATACTTTTCTTCTGTAATTTTAAGCAGTATGTGAAACTCTGAATCTTTTTTAGCATTTCTCATATTACTGTTTGATTTTCACACTCCCCGTATTAACAGCTGCATAATCTTCTAATTTTATATGTCCCACAATTTACATAAGCATTCCCCATTTAGGTTCTTGTAACACTCTCCCAGTTTTTCAATATGATAAGTAACACAATATCTCTGAGCAAAAATCTTTTAAGATTATTTCTCTGGAAAATGTTTCCAGGTGAGACAATAACTGCATTAAATAGTATGGACCTGAGACCCAGATCATCATGGTCCAAGGGTTCCACAACGCTGTTTGTGCTTTGACCGGCAGTTGTATGAGTCTTATGGCACCTCATCAACACCTGGTTATGTCCTTTTTTTTTTACAGATAGTTAAAATTCAGTTTAGCATTTATACAGTTTTCCTTTACAAGGAGACAGGGATCTCTTACAAGCTTAATGCCCATAAGAATTTGGTTTATTGTTGCTAGGTTTTCTAATTTTTTTACTAGCGGTTTAGTTTTCATATTTTCAAGAGAATTCCTAGAGGGGAGATCTTTTAATGTTTTGATTAGTTGGCCACTAATTCAAACGTATACACCAATAAAACATAACTGTGGGATGAATTTGGTCTGCCAGTTTTCCATTCTGCAATGGAGCATGTATTTGCAACTTTAGATGGCATTTTCCTTTTCAAATCCACATGTCTTTTTTTTTTTTTTTCAGGTCTGTGAGTAAGAAAGAATCTTATATAGTGAGGGTCATAATGTCATTGTTCGAAGATTGAGGAGAAATTCAAAAGGCTTTCAGAAATAGCTAGTTCTAATCAATAACGTTCATTTACTGAGCATCTACTATGTATTAGGCTTGTGCCAAGAGTTTTATGTATATCATTAGCTTTAATGTATTAACCCTCATTAACAACTCAGGGAGGTAGATACTATTATTATCATTCACTATTCACAAATACGGGGGAAAATAAAAGCTTAGAGGGATAATGTTTTGTCCAAGGTCACACAGCTATGTGAGTGAAGCTAAGATTCAATTCTGGGCAGTCTAACTCTAGAGCTATGGTTGGCTCTAACTGCTGTACAATACTGTCTCAACTACACAAAGGTGCATTTCCGTGTTTTGGAGGCCTTCTATGCATTCACTACAGCATTTCTGAAATCTCTGGACTGCAGCAGAGGACAATGTGACAGTTCTTAAAGGACAAGAGTTTTGAATAAAAATTATTACAAAGTTACCATAAGGGTCAAACCAAAGGAAATTTGGGCAGTGCTATTAATCATATTACCATCTACACATTTAGTCATCTAAAAAGGTATTGTTAACAATTGTTCAAAGTTGCACTTCTAGGTAAAACAAGACTGCACTTGTCTGCATTTATCCGTTTCTGCTTAACTCTATCTTGAAAAAATTTCAAAGAATGGTTAAGTTACAAGAATATTACAATGGGACTTCCTCAGTGGCCCAGAGCAGCTCCGAATTTGGCCTGGGAAGATGCCATGGCAGGGCAGCTAAGCTTGTGGACCACAACTACTGAAGCCTGCACACTCTAGAGTCCATGCTCTGCAACAAGAGAGGCCACTTCTTGCCACAACTAGAGAAAGGCCACAGACAGCAACAAAGACCCAGTGCAGCCCCCCCAAAATTACAATAAACTCCTACATACTCTTCACCTAAATTCTCCAAATATAAACATTTTCACAGAACTATACCTTTAATCTCTGTTGGAACTAGAAAATTTGTCAGGTACTGAATAAATGACCCTTAATCTGATAAAGAATATATTCAAATAACTTACAACAAACATCATAGACAGTAGTGAAATATCTATTATCACTACCTTCTATTCAGTACTGTACTGGAGGCCTAGCCAGTACAATATGCCAAGAAAAAGAAAAAAGTTAAGAATTAGAAATAAATTCGAAGAGGACATGATTGTGTACATGCAAAATCCAAAAGAAGCTACAGATAAATTAGAAATAAGTAATTTAGCAAGGTTGTTAATACTGGTCAACAAATACCAATTGTATTCCTACATGCCAGCAACAAGCAATTAGAGAATTAAAAATTTAAAGTGATAACAAGAAAAAAATACCATTTATAATAGCATCAAAAAATATCAAACAGCAAAGAACAAATCTACTTAAAGATGTACAAAATCTATATACAGAAAACTATAAAAATATCGTTAAAAGAAAACATGACTAAATATAAGGATATACTTTGCTCAAGGACGAGAGGCCTCTCAATATTACAAAGTACCAAATCTTCCCAGACTGATCTATAAATACCAGCTCAATCAAAATCCAAGTTTTTTTTTTTTTGCAGATATTGATAACCTATTTCTAAAATTTAAATGGAAATGCAAATGGCCAAGAATAGCCAAGATAATCTTGAAGAAGGACCATGTTTGAAGAGATATGTACCACTTTTTAAAACTTGTTATAAAGGTATAATAATTCAGATGTGATACTAACACAATGGAACAGAATGAACTCAGAAATAACCCATATGCAACACGACTACTTGCTTTAAGACAAAGATGGCACTGCAGCAAACTGAGAGAAGGATTTCTTGATAAATGATATTGGTCAAGTGAACATTTGTTTGGAAAAAAAAAAAAAAAGGAATCATGAACCCTCCTTATACTATGATTAAAAAAAAAAAAATCAGTCCAAGTCAACTATAGTTCTAAATGTGAAAGGTAAAATAAGGTTCCTAGACAATTAACACAGAATACCATTACAACCTCAGGATAGACAAATACTTCTTAAACAAGCTATAAAATGTACTGTTAACTAAGGAAAAGATTGATAAACTGAACTACATTAAAATTAGAAATTTCTATTTATTAAGACACCATTTGGAGAGTGAAAAGTGAATGCACAGAGTGTGAGAAACAACAATATACAAAACAGGACTTCCCTGGTAGTACAGTAGATAGGAATTTGCCTGATAATGCAGGGGACATGGGTTCAATCCTTGGTCTGGGAAGATTCCATATGCCTCAGAGCAACTAAGCCCTTGAGCCACAATTACCAAGCCTGTGCTCTAAAGCCTGTGAGCTGCAACTACTGAAGCCATGTGCTAGAGCCTGTGTTCTGTAACAAGAGAAGCTAGTGCAATGAGAAATGCATGCACTGCAACAAACTTATTCTTACTCAACGTAGAGTGGCCCCTGCTAGCCACAGCTCAAAGCTCACAAGCAACAATGAAGACCCAGCACATTATTTTTGGTTGTGCTGGGTCTTAAAAATATAAAGGTGGTGGTTTAGTTGCTAAGTCACGACTGACTCTTGCGACCCCATGGACTGTAGCCCACCAGGCTCCTTTGTCCATGGGATTTCCCAAGCAAGAATACTGGAGAGGGTTGCCATTTCCTTCTCAAATAAAACAAAGGACTCATATCCAAAATATATAAAGAATTCCTAGTAATCGATATGAAAAAGACAGATGATACAATTAAAAAATTAGCAAAGACTTAAACTGGCCAACAAACATACGAAAAGGTGTTCAACCTCACCAGTCATCAGAGAAACAAAAATTAAAAGCTCAGTGATATTCAGTGATTTGTAGATATACATCTACAAAAATGGATTAAAGTTTAAAAGGCTGACAATTCCAAGTGCTGTCACAAGCAGAGAGCCATGGGAAATATGACTCTGTTCATGGGAGTATAACTGGGTACAATCATTTTTAACACTGGCTGAATCAACAGAAGCTGAAAATACACATAACTTATTAATCAGAAATTCTACTCCTGAGTTTATTACCCAATAGGAATGAGTACATATATACAGCAAAGCTAGTACAAGGATGTTCTTTACAGAGCATTATTTGTAACAGCCCAATACTAATAACAACACATGTAATCTATTAACTATAGAATAGATAAGTGATAATATAGTAAATTAAAATAAATATTGTTCAGGAATGAAAACAAAACAAAATACTGCTACATGCAACAAAAGGAGTATCACAAATATAATGAAAGAAACCAGACAAAAATACCACCTACATGATTTCATTATTTAAAGTCCAAAAACAGACAAAATAATCTAAACTGTCAGAAGTCAGGATACAGGTTATATCTCAGTAGAGTGTAAGAACAGCTTCTGGAAACTTTCTGTATCTTGACCTCATTGCTGATTACACCAATGTATTCAAATTGTGACGACTCACTGATCTGGATAGTTTTGATCTATATGTATGTTATACTTCAACATAAAAGTTCATTAAAAAATTTTAAGCCTCTTATCTCCATTGGAATCAGGAAGTCTGCCAGTCCCTGAATTAGTATGCTGTGGGGCATGTAATGTTTATATTTGCCCGAAACCACTTAAGCTCATGTTTCAGAAACATGCTGAGATCACCTAACTGGTTTATCCTTAGGCACTTCAATTCTTGATGACTGAATTTCTTCTGCTCCCCAATAGCAGCAAAAGACTCAGAGCAGGTGCTGAATGAATGCTTGAAGGGTTGTTCCCTCCCACTAACTTCACAGAGCTCAAAGACAATTAGATAAATCGTAGTTGAAACTACTTACTTTTTCCTTTCCAAGGCTGAACATTCCTCATCACACTCCAGCCTTGAGAAACAAAGAAAAAATTAAGTGAGAGTGCAGGTTTCACAGCTCCTACTCTGAGTAGCTCAGTTGGTAAACAATCTGCCTGCAATGCAGGAGACCGGGGTTCGATTCCTGTGTCAGAAAGATCCCCTGGAGAAGGAAATGGCAATCCACCCCAGTATTCTTGTCTGGTGAATCCCAAGGACAGAGGAGCCTGGCAGGCTACAGTCCATGGGGTCACAAGAGTGGGACGCGACTTAGTGACTAAACCACCATCACCACTCAGCAATAAGTTCTTGGATGGTCAAACAATGGCTGGATGAGGTCCCTCTCAAGGACAGGTAGGCAGGCCTTCGAAGGACTTCAGAGTGTCCCGAGGCTGCTCAGCTCCCCAAAGGCTCCCAGCAGCCCTCTGACAGCCCCATCTCCTTCTCTTGACACAGCCACCTTTCTGTTCTCTTGCAGGTGAAAATGTACATGCCCCGGTCTCTGCTTTCTCTGGCTACTCTCTGCAGTGAGGCCCAGAAATGCTTCCTTTGGTCTTAACTGTGTCCTGAGTAGGATTCACTGCACTGGACTGGGTGTGGCCTCTTAATGTCAGAGGTCTGTTGAATACTATGTGTGCAGGGCTTTACTGTAGGGACTGACACAGTGAATGGTTCCTGCCCTCTGGAAATTAAGTCTAACGCGAGAAAGAAGGCACAGCTACACATTTTTAAAATTACCTGGCTTGGTGAATTTCCTTCTTAGTAATCAACTTGCTGATCTCCACTGAATCTCCAAGCTGCATGTCTGTTATTTTGGAGGCCATGGAAATAGCAGCTATTCTGAAGTTCAAAAAAGAAAGGGAAGAAAGGCACTGCAGTTTCACAAGAATCTCCTCACACCAGGAATACAAAATACGTCTTTCAAGAAAAATCTACCTCTTGACAATCTGTGTAGCCTTGGAAGCCCATTTATTTAACTATCCACACATTTAAGTGGTATCTCACTCAGTCTAAACAGCTCCATAGGAAATGAGGTCATCAATTCCTTAGCATCCCCTTGAACATCTGGGCCAATGCCCGGCACTCAGTGTGTATTCACAGTCAATCTGATGTTGCATACTCCAGAAGTCCCATCTCTATGACACATCTCTGTATCTCCAAGATGTTATCTCTGCACCTATTCATCCATCCATCCTAACATCTCCACCCCTGTATTCAGATTCCTATGTGACCACACAGATCCCAAGATTTCAGGAGGCTGTAAAGACAACCCACAGAACACCCAGAAACCCCCACACTCCAGTAGGAGCACAGGGCCTGGGTGTGCCACCACAAATGGTGGGACATGAAAGCAATTCATCCAACCTCAGGACATCTTCCCTTCTCATCTCATGGTGAAATAAGACCAGAGGTAGAGAGAGAGGAAGGAGGAGGATAAATAAAATGGTTTACAAATTAAGGTTAGGGAAGGTAATATGGTACAAAAAGCAGTACTTTTTCTTTGAACCTGAAAAACTATAGACTCAAAATTTATTTTAAAAACTTTCCTTAAAAGTTGCAAAGATCCTATAATAAACTTCTGTATATCCTTTACCTAGACCTACCAATTGTTAACATTGAAGTAGCACTAACCTTTGATAAGTACTGGAGGCTTCTGAGCAAACCATGATTTCTTTTCTTCGTCCACATTCACACTGCAGCTCTATCTGAAATAAGATGAACATGGAGCAGCTTTCAGCCCACGGAAAACATGTGAATGGGCAGGTTTCATTTTTAACGCCTCTCTCAAAAAAACCTTGGCAGAGAACAGAGAGAGAGGAAAAGGCTCCTCTCCAGGATGGAAGAGCTAACCACACATGCAAACTGATAACGCGGTGGCTGACATGCTAGGAGAAGTGCCAGGTTTACAGTGCCCCTTATTGGGAATCATTCCTGTCCTTAATCCTGCCTGAAGGGGCAGGCCTAGAATGAAGTTTCTACCACCAAACCAGAGGTAGACACTTGACCCAGGACCAGCCGAAGTCTGATCGACTCCACTTCATCCCTCCACTTTCACCTCCTCAGGGGAGACCTTGTTTCATCCCTTATAACAGTTAAGTTCCCCACTCACATGTTCTGTGCAAGCCCTGCAAGGGTGTAATTACTTCACAATCCTTAGCAGAGTCACAGGTAATTACCTGAATAACTAGTTAGTATCTGTCCATCTGATTAATGGAACCACGTGTTTCCTGTTCACTGGTAGAGCTCCAGCATCTGTACAGCGTAACATCTTATACAAAATAGACACTTAAATGCTTGCTGAATGAATGGAGTGGGCAATCAGAGTCTCTCTTGAGAATTCGATCGAAGGGAGGCAGAGACTGGTCAGGTGGCAGTGGGTACTTTCTGAACTAAAAGGCCATCTCAAGCTTGGCAGACAGAAGTCCACCTTTCTCTTTGTTAACCTGCAGTTCCTTGTAACCAACGACCTCCGATTAGGATGTGTGCCGAGGTGCCTCTACAGGCAGTTCTAGACGCACTAGCAGCACCAGGACCACAGGCAACACCCCACGTGGAGCCAGGACTCCGCACCTTGGCCTTGCAGGCGGTCACCGGGCAGGGCAGGCTGCGGTGGCAGGGCGCCATGCACGGGTGGCCACAGTCGGCTCTGGAGGCGGTGCAGGGCTGCTTGCAGATCTCGTCCCCCAGGCATCCTCCTTTGTGACAGAGCCTCTGACACTTGTGCATCCCACACGGCAGCGCGGCACCGCAGGGTAGTCCACAAGAGATGTCGACCAGGTGACAGGGAATGTTGCTTC